>JAULBM010140253.1:0-18346 GCA_032357055.1 Geukensia granosissima | reverse complement strand
GGGAGGGGTATTTGCGAAAAATACCAGTCTTGGGAATCAAATTTCCCTCGCCTGTCGGCTCGGGAAATTTTTCTTCCAGCGACTGGTATTTTTTCGCAAATACCCCTCCCTTTTACGATATATCTGTTTAAAAGTTTAATAATTTGCCAGATCTTTATAGATAATGATGAAACTTGCTAAAGATGTTCTTTTACTTAATTAGTATCGTCCAGATTGAAAATTAGAAAAAAATATTTATTTTTCCATGCACATTTTGATGGATAATTGGACTTTTTTTCATTGATTCAGGTTTAAGGTTTTTTTTTCTAATTGGTAAACTTTGTCAAATCCTATTAGATATTATGGAAAGTGCCTCAAGTGCTTCTCTGCATTGAAAATATATCCTTCAGAATAAAATTTAAAATTTTTTCCCTAAATTTTTCAGATTCTGATCAATAATTGGACCTTTGCTTTTTTTTCTCAAAATTTTGGTTAACCCTTTGGTTAAAGTTTTTTGAATAACAATATTTTTGTCTAATCTTTGTGGATATTTATGAATCTTACTAGGGAGCTTCCCTTGAGCACATTTATACCATACATACTTAAATTTCGAAGTTCGTTCTTTTTATATTTCAGAAATGTTTTTATTATGATTTGTTATGGAAGAAAATTTACAAATACAACTTTCCAGCATACCTAGAGGCTAATGCCACATCAATGTTTGCAGCACCTTATATTAATAGTAATCTTTAAGTACACTCATAAAAAACTCTTAAATTTTTCAGTCAAAGTGTTAAAGAACAAAACTTCAACATTTATATTTCAAAATCTAAACCTGATATTGTTTCTTTAATGTAGCATTTATTAATTGAAATAAACTCATTAATGTAAAATAAGTCATATAATGGCAATTCTATGCATACGTGAGACACCAGATTCCGCGGAACCATACAAATTTTTCTAATATTTGAAATTTAAACATGATGATACTTAATGTAAAATATAGGTTTGGATTGATTTTGGGTGATCCAGCCCAGCCTGTTTATTTTAATTTCAATGAAAGCTTTCAGTTGATGTCAAGAGATTTTCAATATCTCTTACTGTTTTTGAGATTATAGGAGTCAAAGTTGGGGAAAAATCAAATAATATGGAAAATGTCATTTTTCATCTGATTTTTTGGGGTTTTCTCCAAATTATTCCTTATGAAATATGCAACTAAAATGACACAAGTTTCGAGAATAATACTAGTCAAAATGATCACTTATCCATTCATATTATTGTGTCCAGCATTTTACTGTGTCCACACTTGCCCAAAGGTTCATCTGTTCACCTCCACATGTCAACGTGCTACAGTTGTATCATGCTGCGCGATGGAAGCACCACAGTTGAATTTATGGTTTCAGTTCCGTTATAAATGTACAATGATTGCATTTAGCTCATAGATGTGCAATAAGCTTTTAGAATTTTGATCCAAAGTTAATAATATGAGTCCCAAATGAGTGGAATATAATTTCAGCCATGTGACCAACTCCTTCAGTTTGTGCAATAATCTTTGTTTTTGGTGTTTTGATTGTTTTTTAGAATTGTTCCATATAGGCTGTAGATAAGTAATAAGATTTCAAAATTTCTATTTTGGAAAACATGAAAATGGGCCTAAAGCAGTTGAATTCTTATTGTGACTCCTATATTTTTGATTTTATGGTCTTTGTTTAGTTGTAGAATATTTGCATTTGTTTTGTAGATGTGCAATAACCTTTCAGAATTTGAAAAAAAATTGAATTGTATTTTATACTCATGGGTTTTCTAACAGTTTGTGACCATTTTCTTTTACATAGATTTTTGATGCCAATGTATAATTTTTTTCATTATAATGATTCCAACAAATGTTTGTTTTTTTTTTGTTTAGCCAGACATTTCCTATTTCCTTTCATTATATTCAAGTGAAAGTTTAGCAGTCAATAATTGCTTTCATTAGATATGATAACATTACCCTGTGCCATTACACCCCCAACAGGGTTATGATTCCATCCCATTACTTCTGGTTACAATAGCCCAATTATGATTTCTGGTAATTAGCTAAATCTTGATTTCTGGTAATTAGCTAAATCTGACCCCAAGATTAAGCCCAGGAGAAAACAAAGATAGGCATGTGATTGGTCAATATTAGAAACCAAACATCATAAGATTTGTTGATAATCGGTTAATAGAAAATTTTCAGTTTCTGAAACAGGGGTCCAATAATTTTTCAAAAAAACTGGAAAAATGATAATCACAGGAAATATGGTGAAATCCTGTTAAAAAGGTTGCCCCTTTTTGATCCTCAATTTTCACATACAGATATGTATTTTCTTTTGCTAATTTGAAGTTCACCATGTCTGTATGGGTGTTACATAAGTTTTATAAAGAAACTTCTACTATTTTTTTTTTAATTCATGCCAAAGAAGGGGACCCCCAATGGAAATAGCATTACAGCATAATTGAGCTATTGTAAGCTTCTTATGACATAGCGCAGGAGTGATTCACTCTTGGCATGAATAATTTATTTATCTTGTCTAAAATTGATAAATTTTTTAACAAAACTTTAAACTCAGGCTAAGTTAAACAACAAATGATGAATATTTACTCAAACAATCAACAAAATTTTTTTATAATGTCTGTTTAAAGAAATTATAAGAAATCAAACTTAATTGTATGAAGTTCAAGATCAGCATTTTAAGGAAGCTAACCACAGTGAAGAGTTTGAGCTTTGGAGAGAAAATGGTTTTGAGCTAGAAATGCAATCTATTGATGATAAAGCTATTATGATATGATTTTTTGCATTGCCTTAATAAATTGCCTTAATGTGTTATAAATTGTTTGTGGTCATGAGTAAAGGGACTGAATACAGTTGTTTGGAATCATTTAAATGTATATTCAGTTAACATATTTTGAAAATTGTGATTTGAGATACTTGTATACATCAAATGTCAAGTAACATAAAATAAATTGTTGTTGCCACTAATAGAATCGGCGAAGTCACATGTTCAACAAAAATTCAAAAATTTTGATGGAATAGAAAGGATTCGAAACAACCCTATTGTGGATTACACTAATGACCTGAAAATTGACCTTTGTCGTAATGAAAGTGAAATTTTCCTGAAAATTATCTAACAATCTATTACTTTTTTAACACCTGTTGGATTTTTATAAAAAATTGGCATGCTTTGAGATACTGGTATATATTTTAAGAAAATTTATAAATGATTTCGAAAAAATAATTTTGATGTGTATATATAGACTTAGACCTGAAGAACTATACATCAAAGGCATGATATTGTGGTTTCAAATTGTCCCGAAAATGACTTAACATGCTATTCATATTATAAATTTAGAATAGATTTTAATAAAAAATGGTTTGTGCTGAAAAATAAATATTCATTTTATGAATATGAAAAAAGTTGATTTTGATGTGTAAACTTTGACCTGAAGGAATAAGCTGTGGTCCTTGATGAATTGTCTCGAAAAAAAAATTAAACAGCTTTTATAAGTTTTTTAAGCAATGAGTTTCTCTGATACTTTGATGAATTTGTCATATTGAAATATATAATCGGTAAATTTAAGTAAATCATGAAAAAAGGGATTTTTTTATAATAAAGATGTGCTACCACCCTCAACAGAATGCCTTATAGATATACAGTATTATGAAAAGATTTCCATAATCAGTAAGTGACACTAATAAACCTGTTAATTCTAATCCAAAGTTGTTTTTATTGTAATAAATTAGGGGTAAAAGTAGATTGTATATAGGCATTGGGCAGGAAATGTTTAACACAAAACAACAAAGTACTCTATAAGGACAATGCAAATCATATAAAATAAATAATAACACAAAACTAAGATTTTCTTAGCAAAACAAGAATGGACACATAATAATGAAAAAGTGAGTTAAAAACAGTCAACCATAGACAAATAAAACAAGTCAAAAACATTAATAAAAACATATAAAAGATAAGGACAGTTTGCGATGGCATATATACACACCACAATCATATCCATTATTCTGTTGCTGAAACTCTGCTAATTTCATGAACATAAACTTTATTGATTTTGTCCTTCTAGTTTAAATATATCACAATGTTATATGTACAAGACACTTTACATCCATTGACAAATTTTCTCATCAAAACAACTTTTCTCATAATTTCTTTGTATTTTTTATAAAAAAATATATATATCTATATCTCATCACAAACCACTTTTTGTTAAAACCTTCGTTAAATTAATAAAGTTAATAGCATTTTAAGACTTTTTCAGGGCAATTCATTTGTGGGGAGATCACATGATGTAGTCCTTCAGGTCAAAGTTTACACATCAAAAAGAACTTGTTATAGTCATTTTTATATTGTCTTCAAAGACTAATATCTTAAAGCATGCAAAATTTTATGGAAACCCATTAATATAAAAGTATTAATAAAGTTATAGCATGTTAGATTACAGGACATTTCACCTTCATTATGACATTGTGTGTCATAGTCCTTCAGGTCAAAGTTTACACATCAAAAACAACTTTTTTCAGTCATTTTTATATTTCCTTAAAATTTATATTAATATCTCTAAGCATGTCAAATTCTATAGAAATCCTTTACTGATTTATAAAACTTTAGCATTTTAGATTATTTTCAGGACATTCCACATGCATTACGACAGTAATTAATCCTTCAGGTCAAAGTTTACACACCAAAAATAACTTTTTTCAAGGTCATTGTTATATTTTCTTAATACATATATATTAATATTTCAAAGCATGCCAAATTTCATAAAAATCCATCAAATATTAAATATTTGGTTACAGATTGTTAGATTATTTTCAGGACATTTCACATTCATTATACAACATCGTGTATCATAGTTGTTCATGTCAAAGTTTGGACATCAAAAATATTTTTTTTTCAAAATTAATTTAAATTTTCTTAAAATACATATTTATATCTCTAAGCATGCCAAATTTTATTTAAATCCTTCAAGTATTGGAAAAGATTTGCACACGTGTCTATTTTCAGGTCTTTTTCAGGACATTTTCAGGTCATTAGTGTAACCCCCGTATTGTAACCCTTGCTGTTGGGAAAGTATTGGGCACAGGATAACGTAATCCTATCTATGCTTTGAATATTATCTATAGTGAAACCCTTGCCTAAGGGATGTCCGTTAGTTCCAGCAGGACGTATAAATACTCGAACTCCCATTCACAAAAGTTGTGCCTAAGAATAGGCACTAGGTATCTCCGTCCTGGAGGCACTAGTCCTCTGAAAGGGGCGTTACTGGTTGTGGGCGATGTATAAATACACAATCGGTCCAGAGGGAGACGTTAAAGACGCCAATGCCACTTCTTAAGCACGCTAAAGAGCCCTTGTAACAGCGCATTCTGAGTGGTCAGTAGGCAGTCAGTTACAAGGCTTACCTGCAATTTTCCAGTGGCAGTCTATAGTCCCTCCATACCGGCCCCTTACTCACATTCTACATATTCATTTTTTGTTTGTTAACTTGTTTCCGTCCTGAAATTGCGGGAAATATTTGCCCCTGGACATTAAGCAATAATCATTCAAGCAATTAAAGTATATATGAAAGTGCGTGTTTTATTACCTTATCATTTGTTGACCAAAGTTAATAAGCATTTCATGATCAGATTAACCTGTCAGACAGATACCGGTATTGACCTTGTATTAGGTTTGACCTTGTGTCTGTTACAGGTAACACATGACAAATCAAACAGAAGCAAGCCATTATTTTATTGTCATTAAACTTGAAACAATTGATCAAACAATTCACCCACCAGATGTTTACTTTTATCAAAAACGAGCTGATATGACTGCACAAGTTTGGATTTTTATCCCTTTTTAGCTCACATGCCTAAAAGGCCATGTGAGCTTTTGCCATCACTTTGCGTCCGTCGTCTGTCGGCCACCATCCGTCCGTCGTCCGTCCGTCCACAATTCACATTTTAATCTTCTCCTCTGAAACTGCTTGTTCAATTTTGACCAAACTTTGGTGGAATGGTCCATGGTTGGTCCTCTTTCAGAATTTTATCGGGTATCCTCATCGGCCATCCAATATGGGCACCGTTACTAAAAATAGAATAAAAGGGGGTTGGTGTTTTAAAAAATCTCCTTGCTTGAAACTGCTGAACCAATTGGAACCAAACTTAAATGGAATGGTCCTTATATTGTCTTCTATCAAAATTGTATCCTGCTTCCCCCAACTAACCAAGATGGCCGCCACACAAAAACTTGGTTTAACATAGGACCCTATAGGAAATTCACCTAAAAATCTTCCTGTCTGAAGCATGCTGAGCCAATTGGAACCAAACTTAGTGGAATGGTCCTTAGATGGTCCTCTACCAAAATTGTATCTGGCATCCCAACCGACGAACCAAGATGGCGGCCATAACGGAACTTATCATGGGACCTTATGGGAAATTCACTAAACAATCTTCTTTTCTGAAACTGCTGAGCCAATTGGAACCAAACTTTAGTGGAATGGTCCATAGACGGCATTCTACCAAAATTTTATCCAACATTCCCACCGACCAACCAAGATGGCCGCCACAGCCAAACTTAATTTAGCATAGGACCCTATGGGATTCACTTTAAAATCTTCTTGTCTGAAACTGCTGATCCAATTGGAACCAAACTTAAATGGAATGGTCGTTAGATGGTCCTCTACCAAATTTTATCCGGCATCCCAACAGACCAACCAAGATGGCCGCCACATCGGAACTTAGTTGAACATGGGACCTTAAGGGAAATTGACTTAAAATTTTTCTTGTCTGACACTACTGAGCCAATTGGAACCAAACTTTAGCAGAATGGTCTTCAGGTGGTCCCCTCTCAGAATTTTATCCGGCATGCCAACCAACTTATAACTATTATTCATAAATCTAAATTTATCAAAAAATGTCATATAGAATATAACATAAATGGGACAAGTTTGATTTGCCGGGGCAGGCTGCAGAGTCTGCTACCTGCTTTTTTCTAGTTTTGACTTTATACATCTTCTCAACTGTAATCCAGGTGAGCGATCACAGGCTCCTGGGAGCCTCTAGTTTAAGTAGAACCTATATATACAGTTCGACAAAAGTTGAGCGCCACCCTATATTTTTTCTAATAGTAATTTTCATTTTACACCTATGTAAAAATGGAAATAGTATAAAATTTATACCAAGACACTTTCATGTATTAGTGTACAGGCTAAACTTTAGGTTGAAATTTGGGTGAATTAGTAAGTCGTATGACTGGTTAATTCTTAAAACAATAAGGGTGGTAATTTAGCAACTTCAGAATGCCGAAAAAAGTTTTATCGAGAAATCAGTTTTTCACACGGGGCAGCTTTATCACACAAATTTAATTAATAACGCGTATAACCACCATGATTTCTCTCAAGTTCCCGTACCCGCCTCCTCATTCCAAGATCCAGACGACGAAGCCGGTCATGTGGAAATCTCCGCCATTCCTCAACTATTGCGTTGGTCAATGCGGCAATATTGAGATAAAGTCCAAAATGTGTTCCAGTGCGTTCAATGGCAGGCCACTCGAAGGTATCAATCGCCTCCTTCTGTAAAAATGCGCGTACTTATCGAGCCCGGTGAGGTCGGCCAGTCGACGGTTGTCGAATTGTGACACCACATGCGCGTCAAGCACGTTATCACGGTAACCAACGCCATTCAGATTACGTGCAATGGTAACTTATAGCTAAAAGAAAAGCACCCCCATACAGTGACACCACTCCCACCAAAGGCTGTTGTGCCCATGACGTTTATGCGGTGGTTCTGTGCCGTCAGACCCGAACACGACCGTCCACAGGACGCAAGAAGAACCGACTCTTGTCGGACGAATGAACACGTCTCCAGTTTCTTATATTCCACTTTTAATGGTCACGTGACCAATTCAAGCGAGCTATCCGATAGCGTGCTTTCAGCTCCGGTCGTTTTATGGGTCTCCAGAGCATTGAGTCGCCTGATTACAGTCCGAACAGACACATGGATCCTTAAAGGCAAACCGGCACGTATATGACAAGCCGTGGTAAAATTATCCCTCCTGGCACGATAGGCTATGAACCTATCCTCTCTTAGGGTAGTTTAGGGACGATCCTCCAACGTGGCTGTCGCTTGAAAACGATCCATAAGCTGGCCAATCACAGAATGATGTACACCAACACGCTGTGCCACCCTTCTGTTTCTTAAACTCCTCTGTGACATGCCGACTGCTTGCAATCTTTCCACTATACTTAATTTTCGCCTAACAATTACTTTTCCAGCAATTATGCACAATCTTAACTTCTACAACTTTAATTGACAAACATGCCTTTTGTAATTACGTACCACACTAACTGAAAAACGATTTTTACACAGCAATAAAATAATCGATTGATGACGTATCGGATGAATTGAAGTTTATGTCGACAAATATGTGGTCGCAAAACCATATGTTATAAATATAAATTAAAAAAATGATATTTACAAAATAAATATGGTGGCGCTTAACTTTTGTCGGAGTGTATATTATTGATATTTTAAAACTTATCATTATATAACAACGTAATGATTTAAAATCTTCACTATAGTCCAGAATAAAACTTTACAATATCAATGAAGTCATTGAGCAGCCATCTTCTATCCAGCAGTCTCCTTATAGGCTAAACTAGAGTAAATACAATTCCATAGGCGGCCATTATAACATTTTTGCTAATAACATTTTTACCTGAAGTTCAATTTCAGTGACACTTATTTTTTCTGAAAGTGCCATGACCCAGGAATAACACATTAAAACCTCATGGAAGGTTTAATGTCATTTAAGACACTTTCAGCTGATTGACTTCTTGACCCGTCAGTTCAAGCAGTTCAAAAGGTCAAATTTTACAAAATATTAGCCTGCCTTTGGATTTTCGTAGAAATTATGTCACCAATTTCAACAAATTTGAAACTATTTTCCTTCTTACACATTTCTTCATTTCACATTCTAAAATTGATGCAGGGAGACTGTTTACAGCAGTTTAAATGAAAGTTAAAGTCAGCCCTTGCTGTTTACTTACTCCTAGCTTTTGACTACGGCACTATGCTATTTTTAGATTTAGTGAAGTGTAACATTTAAAAGTCATTTATCAGTTATACTCGCTGCAACTGCAAATGTTTCTGATCAAGAGGTCACAACAGATGATTATATAAGTCGTCAAATAGTTTTCCTGGATGATGAAATTATTATTGTATGATTCTTAACATCATTATATGATACAAGATTAACAAAGATGAATAATATGGTGAATTTTGTTTTTATATGTACATTTCAAGGGGTAACCTCTCACCCGGTACCATTGAAACAAAACATATCTTACCTTCAGGTCAAAGTAGAACAAATCAAGCCTTGCTTTAAAGCGATGTTCGTTTTATTGGAACGAATTAAAAATGAATATGAACTGAGATACAGGATCAATTGACATAAACGAAGTATTGTTTTCCTGTTAAAGGGAAACACAATTAAACATCCGTCCGTGTTGGTATTATCACGGTGTGAGAAAGCGTTTCACACTTGAAAGGATTTATTTAAATATTTATTCGTTCGTGCAGGCCAGTTGCAAAAAAATTTTCACAAGGTGTTCTTTATGATCTCATATCTTCAAAACAAAATGGTATTAGTAGCAAGTTTTGAATTGATATTAACACCTTGAAAATTAGACGACACAATCCTTTAATATGGTAATTCCCGTCCAACATCTGTCCTGTTTAAGTAAAGCATTATTGCATTTCGTTATGAGTAATTTTTATTCATCACTTGTTTTCATACGAATCTACACATTTGGTCATTTCTGCAAGTAAAGTAGTTAAAAACCAATTCGTTACGATTTCTATATTCTGCGGTACGGATTAAACATCGCATTTATTTCATAATTTTGTAAATTAAATAGATCAAACCAACTCCGATTTTCTGGAAAATAATCATTGGATAAGTGGACAAATTTTGATGTCGCAAGATGTGACCCATACCTTAGTTAAGTCGGGTTTTTTAACAATTACTTTTTTATCTGTTTTTGTTGGTAAATACTTGAAACAAACACTATTTCGACGACAGTTCCGCACACCATGCAGCAGGAAGGAACTGACATTTACCTTTGCCTCCTGTCGACCGATTAACAGTCCAAAATTAGTTTATCATAGAATCTACACACTTTGAGATAGAAATTTAAGAATCCTAGGCAATCTAGTAAGAGATTCACAAGTCATGATCCAGAACAAGTATGTTCTTCACATTTTCTGGTAAATAATGGACTATCAATTTCTTTTTCTCATTGCAGATAAATGACCAAAACCAAAGCAGATAAGAAGAATCTCAAACATATGAATACTGTTACATGTATTTCGTTGAAATAGATTAATAGGCAAAGAGTTAGTCAGTGGAGGATCTAAACAGTATAGTTAAGAAACAAACGAAACAAATCATACTTCGTAAGTAATTCATGTCAAATGCCCCAAAACATAGGAAAACAAATCAAATACAATTAAGACGACAAAACATTAAAACTTGCACATGAACTGATTGGCGGAACACTATATCAGTGGAAGAAGTGAAGTTTTTAGTTTAAAACGTTAAAGATATCCCGCTACATTTTATTGTGTTTTTGCTTATAAACAGACCCTTATTTAAAAATTTTTCTCTTTAAAGCAGCATTTTCCTTAATGAAGATCTTAACACAACGTTTGGCAAAAATGAAACCAGAAATTTGAATTTTGAAATAAAAAACTGCCGATGGAAAGGGAAGAATTATGAGCGTACGTTTGAATTTTTAGAAATGAAACATGATAATATTATTGAAAAGTATCTAAAAGAACAAATCCAGCGATAGGGAAAACTACTAGGTTCAATACGTTTTTAAGCCTTTCCGTTTTTTCAGTGGTTTTGCATTTGAACAATTACTCTTTTGGAGTTCTATGTGTGAAACAGAAGCCCTTGTGATCACTTATAGACTAGCGGTTATGAAGCCATTTCTTAAAATTTTATCGCACCCATCTAACATACACCTAAACTTGGTATCACTCGAAAGCTTTTTTTCATGTACCATCAGAAAAGACGTGTCGAAAAATCAGGAAATAATCACATTTCCTTGGTGATCATTTCCTTGGAAATGAACTCAAAGAAAGAACACGTATATTTCGCAAAATTTCTCTTTTTTATAAAACGGTGTAGGATGTACTTTACTAAACGTCAAAACAAAAATTAAAAAACAAGAAACAACATAACATGATATATTTTGAAACTATTTTGGTATGAAAGGGCAAAAACTGTTTGAGTGGAAAATCTCTTTTTTTGAAACTAGACATGAGATTTAACACGAGGAATAGGATGTATACAAAATTGTTTTTATTGTAAACTTTTGATGCTAATAAAATGGACATTTCACAGGAATAACTGGGGATATAATGCATTTTAGTTTGGACCCATGCATGCGTTGTTTACAGCAAATGTTAGGTAACATTTGCTGTAAACAACGTATACATGGGTCCAAACAAAAATGCATTATTTCCACCTAACATTTGCTGTAAACAACGTATGCATGGGTCCAAACTAAAATGCATTATTTCCCCAGTTATTCCTTGGATTTTATTGATAGAGGGTTGCAGCTGACTAGAAAGCTACTGAGTCAAGTGTTTCTCAGGGAAAAAAAGAGTCATCTCTCCGGAAGTTATTCTGTTGCCATCATGACTACTGAGTAACACGATGGGTGCCACTAATGGAGCTGGAGTTTGCTTACCCTTCTGGAGCACCTGAACTCACTTTAGGGTTCGTGTTACTCCAGCTTTAGTTTTCAGTGTAGTGTTGTGTGTTCTATGCTTGTCTTTCGTTTCATTTTTTTGGTCATTGTCTTGTCTGTCTTCGGACTTAAATATTTCTGTCTGCCCCTTAGGTAGCGTTGAATTCCTTTTATTATTCCGAAAAACAACTAATGAAAAAATCCTATATTTTTTATGTATAGACGTCTATGCGCATTATAGTATACTCGGTTTCTATTGTTGTGTGTTGGAGATTCAAATGTTTTTGCTGACGTCACCGGTAAATAGCCATCGGAACTATTAACCGGTTAATAGTCCTTAAAATTATTTACTAACAAAGTCAAATCAATGGGAAAATATATTCATAACATTACTTATAGAGAACATGGCACTGGACCATATAAACTACGTTATTTCTGACAATCAAATTGCTAAAACTTAGAGTAAAAATTCGGTAGAGAATTAGAACTCGTCATAGCTTAAAATATATTGTGGTTGACTTAACTTTATTGCAGATTTCCTGCATAATTCAATATACAAAATAAACAATATTCTATATTTTGTAACAATTTTATTTTACTCTATCAACTCAGACTTTGGGTATAATGATTAATATCTACTTTCTGGTGTAAATGATCACGTCTAATACAACAAAAATAGGGGAATATCCGTCCGTGTTTTCATGAAATGTTAAACACTCGTAAGTGTTGATTTTTGGTAAGATATGTATGTGGGAACTTTTTTTTTCGCACGAAATGTTTCTCTGTAAATCTTAAAATTAATTTCCAGCAAAAACGTCGTTAAACAATAATCAGGCAAACAATCAATCAACCGTATTCCACACTGGTGAAAAGTCTAACAAAATGTCTTATTTCAAATTTAGTCCTTTTCCAATTTTGTTTAAAAAGTTTTAGTTTTTGGGTATATAATCATGATTTAATTACTTTAATTGGTTTACCTAAAGCGTCCATTAGTTATGAGGTTGATAGTAAAAATCAAATTGAGAAATCTTCCTGCTAAGTTAAATATTTTTAACATTTACAATTTTGAAGTGTATAGCAACTTTTTCAAGTTCCAGAATCGACCTCGTATTTATCGGTCATTTTTCTATTCCCACATTCATAATTAATTGCTTCCTTTTTCTCTATTCGCAACTATAGCGCAACACTATCTGGCACTAAATCATTTAAAGTTTTTAATGCAAACAAATGGCTTTTTAAAGTGAAAAATTCCGGTAGAGAATTTAGTACTCGAAAAATTTGAAAAACCTTGTGCTTGACTTAACAGTTATTGCAGATTACTTGCATTTTCAAAATATAAAATAAACACTGTTCTATATTTTGTTCTAATCTTTATTTTACCCTACCAAACACACTCAAACATTGAGTATAATGAATAATTCTACTTTCTAGTGTAAATGATCATGTAATATACTGAACAATAGGGGAATATCCGTCCGTGTTTTCATCTATAAATGTTAAACACTTGTTAAAGTTTATTTTAGGCAAGAAAGTTTTAAGTGGGAACTTTGTTTGTCACACGAAATGTTTCCGTATAAAGATCACAAACACATCTAAAACTAAATTTCCAGCAAAACTGACTTTAAAAATCATCGGTAAATAAATCAATCAATCGTATTCCGCATTGGCGAAAAGACTTAAAAATTTCTAATTGCAAATTTAGTCCTTTACCAATTTAGTTTTCAATCTTGACCGTTAAACAGAATTTTGATGAAGACCTATAATCTATATCTCCTACAAATAAAAACATTATACTAGACATAACCTTATTTTATGTATACCCACTTTATTGTGTAGAGCATGTTGCTTAATAGCAGTAATATTGAGAAAACTCAGACCGACTCGATAATACTTCCACTTTCTATTATAACATGTAACAAGCAATAGTTGAATGATTTAAAGTCATATAGTTTGGGTTTAATTTCTACTTTGATTAGAAGCTTATGTTGTCAAAGGGGTCAAGTGAGTTTTTGTCGACACTTTGCAATTGTCGTCTGTAGTCTGTTGAAAGTCCACAATTCATATTTTAATCTTCTCCTCTGAGACCGCTAGACAATTTTGACCGAACTTCATTGGACAATCATTAAACTGACTACGTGGCCTCGATCAGCCAGCCAACAGGGCTGTCGATTACAAAAAGATGGTTTTAGAAAAAAAAAAAATATTCTCTAAAACATTTTATTCTATTAATGCCAGTCTTTGGTGCAATGGTCTTTATGTAATTTCTTTCAGACTTATATATGATGACCAAACACGCAAATCTAGATTGCATCTGCAATGACATTGATGTAATGGTAACTAGATGGATACCTTACAGTACTCCTCATGCCAGATGACCTCTACAACTAAGTTTTAATTTCTAAACATAACTCAACATGGAAACATTATGGAAATACAAAACCAAAAACAATATTTCTTGTCTAGCACTACTAGCATAATCAAAAATAATCTTTTATTGAAAATGTCACTAAGTGGGTCATTTTAGAACTATAATCATGATTCCCAATTGTTAACCAAGACGGGAATCTTAGCAGAACTAACATAGATAAATATAAGACCCCTTGGTAACTACTTGCACTATTATAAATCAACTTTGGTTGAACACCCTCTACCAGAATTGTATTTTATGACCATACTCGCCAACCAAGACGTCTACTAGAGCCTTAATAGGACCCCATAGAAAATCTTCTTATCTGAAATTACTTGCTCAATTTCTACGCAAACAACGTTGGAATGATCACCGCGAACTCTTCTATTCAAGAATTTTATACGATAACCCCACGTGCCAAACAAGATTGCTGATTTGTGCTAAACTTAGTTTATAATAAGACCCTTTAGAAAATTCTTTAAAATCTTGTCTAGAACTACCTACCCTATTGAAACCAAATTTTAGTGGAATGGTCAATAGGTGAGTCCCTTTCAAAATTATATCCGATGTTCCAAACTAAGAAAGATAGCCGATTAACCAAACTTATATTAAAACGCTATGAGAGATTGAAAAGATATTGGTTAGTGTTAAAGAGAATCTGTTATTCAACCATGAAAAAACAACTGATTGAATCTGCAAATCTAGACACCTCCACAATTACTTCAAAAAGGGTGACATACAACTCTTTGAAAAAAGCTGCTATTCGCATATGACCATAATTCTGAACTTGGAACAAGAAAAATGGAAAAGAAAACAAAAGCAGTAATAGACAAAAGGTAAGCCTATCCGACTAGTCAGTACTGCAATAAATATACAAAACAGAAATACATGAAAAATTTTCCTCTCTAAATAACATTCTACCGTCACTTATCAAGAGCTTAATTATATGACTTAGTGGGGTTTATCGTTTTCGATCAAATGAAATTATGAATGTACTCAACAGGCTATTCATACAGGTACTGACAATCCACCACACTTGGTAATAATAATTTGTCCGGCGTTTTACAGTTGTTGGTTGCTTAGAGATTCGTTTTAACGTAGACTTTGAAAAATGATAAAGCGTTAACGTCCACTTATGTATTTCTAAGACGAATTCAAGCTTAAATTATTGCTTATTGTTCCACGTCTAGTGACATTTTATTCTAACTTTCATTTTCAGGACAAGAACAAGTTATCAGACAATGAATTTTAAAAGGGGCTAGCTGTTGGTTAGGTCAGGGAATGTAATAGCCACATTGGAACTATTTGGGTAGGATGGGAAATTCAGCCTATTTAACAAGTGGTCACCTACGGACCACTCATTACGAGTTGTTCCAAAGGGACCTTTAACATGCTGAGAGTGTGGCATTTCACTAACTCGGTAAAATTATCAACCTAAACGGGTTGAGAATTTATCCATCTCGCCCAACCAAAGTACGCCCCTTTAATGGGGTTTCTATCTCCTGGCAAACCAAACCGAGCAATAAATTTTAAACCCCGCGCTACTCTTTGTGGTAATTGAGTGTTTATGCATCCCACCCAACCAACAGATGCCAGATAATCAGGGGTTCTACCTGCAAGTGGCGAAACCAAACGGCCTTTCTCTATACTACGGTCTCCCATGTGGGATAAATTAACAGAATCAACCACATTTTCAGCATGCATTGTCTGACATTTAAGCGATGAACATTTGTTAAAATAAAAAAAAAATAAACTATAATAGTCTAAATTTGTCTTAAGTTCATATGACATTTAAGACCCGGTATCTATTGTAACTATAAACCGACTTTGTCCACTTAATTACACGACAGGTGCCACTGGTAGAGCAGCAGTTGCTAACCCTTCCGGAGCACCTGAACCCACCCTGGTTCTTGTAGGGTTCATGCTACTCCAGCTCTAAAATTCAATGTTTTGTTGTGTGTTTATGTTTGTCTTTTGTTGGTCATGGTCTTGTCTGTCTTCCGAATTAACAATTTCTGTCTGCCCCTTTGGTATTTTTGAATTCATTTCAAAACCCAGTGTGCATGAAAAAATAAACAATGTAACCAATTGGTAAATTGTTTAGTAAGATTTAAGTATTTGACGTTGTTTCATGACCCAGCATAATGAAAAGGAATGATCGACTAGAATAATATGTTGTGTTATTTTAATGTATAATAACAGAAACAAGTTACTTCCAGCTACAAAATGTCTGACTTTACAGCGATTAATTAAAAACTCGTCAACGTTTTAACGTTTCAAATACATCGTGCTTGACTTGACTTGACTAATTTTTAAAGATAACTTCTCAAGCTACAACATTAACAATGTATATTTGGCCTCCCCACAAAATCTTTGTTGCCTCATTCATACGTAATATCCGGACAAAACCAAAAATTATGATGATAGTATTTGAAAGTCTGGAATATTATGTTCCAACAGCATTTAACTTAAACAAATTCTGACACTAATTTTAGTAGATAATTACTATTTGGTGTTAATAATCATGCCTAATAAAAAACGTTTGATAAACCTATTCGTGCTTTCATCTGTAAAATGTTTAACGCTTATATGTCCTTGAGACAACCACTTGTAAAATTTGAATTTAGTAAGATACTTATGATAAGTGGAAATTGTGTATGTCGCAAGAAATGTTTCCGTATAAAGATGACAAACCCTTCTAAAATTAGATGAACAACGAAATCAAAATAAACAATGAAAAAGTCTACTTCCGCATTGGTGAAAATACGAAGCCATTTTGGAGATTTTTTCCATTTTAAACGTTGCAATTGTTACAAATATCTGTATTTTGATGTAAACATCATTTGGATTTTCTACGAATGGACAAATAATACCAGACATGACTGATATATATGTTTATCCACTTTTTCATGTAGAGCGTCTTGCCTGAAACTGCATTTTAAAAGCAATAACATCATAAAATCTATTCGGAGGTCATCGTTTCAAATATTTCCTTTTATGTAGACCAGTGTTGCAATGTGTACATAGACGATAAACACTTTAATTAAAAATGCATACAATTTTAATAATGGTATAGATTTGCTGATTTGATACTAGAATCACAATTGTAACTAAACTTTGCTGGAATGGTAACAAATGAAATAAATGACCATCAAAACTAAAGAACAACTTATGGACATCATCATGATTTGGTTGACAGGTACGATAAAACCGTGTCCAAAATGAAGGAGGACCTGTTCTCTTGATTTCCCTTCTTCTAACCTGATTTGACATGAGCTACATGGCGGATGTCCTGCAGGAGCAGAGACTGCTTACTCTTCCAGAGCACCTGAGTCTACCCCCGATTTTTTTGTGGAGTCCATGTTGTTCATTTGTTTTTTAGTTTTAAGTGTTGTGTTTTGTCGTTTTGGTCTTGTTTTCGTTGTTCTCCGGAGTGTGTCAGTACTTTTACATTTTCCCTTTTTCTCGAAGATCTTCTTGGTATTTCTTGACACATTTTATAATAGTCAAAAAGATAAAGTTAATAACAGAACGAAACAAGAAGAACTGCTTCCTGCGTTGAAAACAACTGAGCGTCATATTTTTCAGGTTGCAAAAACCTGTGGCGTATCTCACAGCGTAAATACCAAAATACATGCACGCTGACTTAATCAGGGAAATAAGATAGACTCCCATGATAAACGGTGTTGTATTGGTTTCCATTGTATAGAATTGTATATATTTTTTACAACCTATTCATGAACCGATATTCCGCAACACTGAGTCTTTTTTATATTCGTTGTCGCACACCGATTCGTTTGAATGTAAACTTGGTTTAGAATGAAAAAGCATTTACGTCCGGTTATGTCCTTCTTTGACGACATTCAGCTGAATAGAATCATTTAAAGTTGTTTTTGAAATACCTGTCATTAAGACGAGGAAAATTAAAGTACATTTTGATAAAAGCTACCTATCGTTGTTCTTCTAAATTTTCAAGCTGTAGTATTAAATCTAATGTATAAGCTGTATATACCCGTTATATTTAATATCGATTTCAAAATGCGAAATGTTGTTATTATTTCCTTTTCGTTTGCGTTGTTTATTTAGATTTTTTTTATTATACGATTTTCAGAATTTTCATATAAAATGTGAATTTACGTAATGTCAATTTTATTTTTAGCTACTCTAGCTGTGACTTTAGATGGA
>JAULBM010140144.1:0-18346 GCA_032357055.1 Geukensia granosissima | reverse complement strand
TATTGGGTTTGCTTATTGATTTTTATAGGAGTACATGTCAATCTGGCAAATGTCTTTTGTCCTTGACCTCAATTTCATGGTCCATTGACTACGGTCAAATTTTTTATGCTTAGGTCTATTTATCATACTATAAGTTGTAGGTCAACAATATTGAGTGTGCTTATTGGTTATTGGCGCTATTACAAGCCGATATGGCTTGATTAAAAAATTATTGTGTCCACATGTTTATAGGGTCAAAGGCACATATACAGGCGAGACAATTTTGTGTCCACACTTGTTAATGTACTTATATTCATATATTTTCTACATCCAAAGTTACAAAATAAATTGGTGTTAGAGACAATGCCAAATTTCCCTATTAAAGAGTTATGATTTGTTTCCTTTTAAGAAAAGCAAAACTTTGATACTGTTACTCAACCTGTACCACATATGACTTTAAAACGGAAAGAACATTTAATGGCCTAAAGAATATTGTATCTGAAATTCTTTGGAGTGAGCAGAAAATGGACTTTGAAATTTAATGTAGAAGTGCCGTGCCTTTTTCAGTACCTGATATGCAGTGTTTTCTTTATTTAATTGGTTTTTTTTAAATTTATTTAGGCAAAAGGTTTGGCAAATGCAAGGTTATCTGGTGTAGCAGATATGTTCAGAACACCAAGTCCAGCAAATACACCTGAAATATCAGGCACACCACATTCTTTATATTCTGACCTGCCTGAGACACCGGTTGGCCCAGGTGAAATGATGGTATCTCCAATATCATCTGGAAAGCGCAAATCAGGGCCTTCTCCAAGACTTGCAGGTCTGAAAAATATGTTTAAACAGACTAAGAGAAGAAGTGAGGCAAAACTTGTAGGTGTCAAGCAACTACTGAAAACACCAAAACAGTTGAAATCGCCAGCTAGTCCATCTGGTGTAGCAGAAATGTTTAAGGTACAGTTATTCATTAAGGCATGAAAAAAATCTGTTAATGAACAGAACATAAATCCTTTATGTAAATATTTTGCTGGTATAAAATGTTCCATTATTATATTGGAGGAGGAAAAGAGTTAAGGCATTTGATTCATACAACCACATTCAATGATTATATTTAAAAAACAATATGGATAAGTGGTTCAAATGGGGCATTATTAGAAGCCTTAGCATCTTTTATCACCAAGGAGCCAAATTCATGTGTTTTCTTTAAAATAGGGTACATTTGGCTTATTTTTGAAGGTTTTTTTAACTAGAGATATTGAACATTTCCAAGAACAAATTGGAAAAATTTTCAGTCGATACATTATGTAAAAATTAAAACATTCATATTATTATTTACTTACTTCTCTGCATGCAGTCTATCTTTGTTATAAAAAAAAATGTTAAAATTAATTACTCTATGGTTTTTGGTCCTATTTGTCCCATTTTCTACACATTTTCTATACAATTTTTAAAAAATTGCCTGATTTTATCAATTACACAACTAAGGCCAAGTAAAAAAAAATGTTCAGTTCTCAGGTCCTGCTGCATCGATCCTGTTTATTTCCAGAAAAAATCCTTTCAGGATGCGTGATAACTTGATGACCGTTCATCTTTCTCAAGACAATCAATCAAAAATATAATAAATTAAAGCTTACAGTGAATTTTTTTTTTAAATGGCTTGAGAACCTAGGAAAATTTATTGTCTGGCCTTAAAAATACTTTGAAAATAAATTAATTTTTGAAGGCCAAATAAGGCCATTACCGAACCTATTCCTTTGTTTTTACATCTGGATTTTCTTTATTGAAATCGGCCTTTGCAATAGCGGTTTGTTTTTTTTTTTTTTTTATTGTAAAAGGAGCTTAGTATGTCTATTGCTACTGTGGAACTAATAGAATTGTAGCTTTAGAATTAAAACAGTTATTTTTTATCGTAGACACCTAAAACAGCTACACCAAAAGTGACATCCACAAAGCAGTCTGGGAAGAAATTGACTTTAAAGAAATCTCCTGTAGAAGCCAAATCCCCAGTTGCAAGGTAAGAATATAAAACTGGACTTGGCCAATGAGCTAGAAACCTTAGAAATATAGTATCTGCATATTTGATCAGCCTTTAACACTAGAGTATATAAGGTTTGGTCAGTGTGGGTTGCATAAATGATTGATTGATTGCTGCTTAACATCCAGCAGGCAATATCTCAGCCATATTCAGGACAGGGTTGCATAAATGAAATTAAATACAAGGAGATTTCAAATAGCAGAAATATTGAACAAGCCTACAGAAAACATAAAACACAACCAAACAAGAACTAAGAAAAAAGCATGAGCTTCATTCAATTGACACCAATATCAACCACAGTTATATACTTTTGCACAAACTTTGTGTATCTACTATGGTAACAGGAAGTAATTGTAGATTTATGTTGAACAGATTATTCACTTAGCATGAAGGGAATTAGATATACAATATTAGGTCAATGTCTGAAAGATATCAACTTTTTTGTACCAGGCTTAGAAACTGGGGAAGGGCGAGGTTCACCAAGCCCTCCACAGTTTCGTGCTGAATACAAAAAGTTGATATTTTTCAGACATTGATCTAATATGGTTTTTATACTGCAGCTATAACAATATTTAGATTACTTCAAAATTATTAAATTAACACAAGAATAAAATTTCTTCTTCCCTCAATGAGCCACTGGCTATAAAAGAAATGAAATTGACATTGTACAAAATATCACTTTGTCACTATATTAAGGAAATATAGCCAACAGGAAATAGTCCAGCTGCAGTATAAAACAACATACATTTATTATGTGTATATTTTTTTGGTCTTTTTTGTTACCCTAAAAGAATTTGTAACTTTTAAAGTAATGATGTTGGCTTGTTTCTTTTGGTATTAACAATCAACCAGTATCAGTCGGGGTTGGAAATAAATAAAAAATTTAGTTGCAGCTTTAGGGTTATTTCATTAAAATTCACAATTAAACCAATAAACTGTCTTTTCATTTTAATTATTTTTTGATTTACACACTCCTGTAAGTCATTAGAAATGTCTTTTCAAGCTATATAAGATATTGAGGCTCGTAAACATTTGGGATTAACTGTTGGAAACATGGTTTGAATGTCCAAAGGGTGCAATCGTTAATGGCTTTGGTGCATTGTTTACTTAGTATCGGTGAATTGTTGGAGATGTACATACCCGTAGCCAGGAGGGTTTGAGGGGTACCGACAAACCCCCCCCCCCCCCTTGAAAACCAATAAGCACTATTAAACTCATGATTCAGATTGAAGACTGACTATTAAAGTCTAAAAAGCAGGACTTAAAAACAGTGTCAAGAAATTGAACGATTGCAAGATTTTGCACCACATTCCCCAGACTCAAAGCCGTAAAGGTCACTTCGCGAGTCGATGTAATTCCTTGAAAATTTCTGGCTATGGGCATGATGTATTTCATCAGTCTCTGAGGAAAAAATCTTGTAACTGAGAAATATGATTAAAAAAAGTATAGCTTTGTCAGAAATAACTGATATAAGTTTTCTGCACTTTTGGTTGATTTCTATATCCAAGTCAATACAGGACCTGATATGAAAAGTGATATCTCTTTCAGATGTGTTACAAGGTATGATGTTTTTAATTATATATTTTATTTTCAGGCGTGGAAGAAAGAGGCCAGCTCCAGCATCTCCAGAAATTTCTGAAGACCCAATTGAAGCACCTGCAAAACGCTCCAGACGAGCAACTGCAAAAAAGACCACCTTGAAGTTGCCAAAGAAGGCAGCTCCTGTAAAATCAAGGTTATTGTCAATGAGTCTTTTAAAAATATTATAAGAAATATAAGATATGATGTTTTTGCTTGAGTTCTCATCATAGACAAACCTGGCCACAAATATTATTATATATATACTAGCCCAACAAAGAAACTAAGCCTAGTTTCAAGACAGTGGATTGCAAATGTTAAACGTTTGTCTGATTAGAAGATATAATTTTGAAACAAGAACTTTAAGAGATAGCTTTTTTAAAATGCTTTCAGAAATAAAGTAAAAATTGTGATTTAGCATTTTTAAATTAAAATGTCCAAAATCATAGTGCATTCATTGTGATTATGATTTTAAAGATTTCTCTTCTTTTAAGAGTTTTCAATTTATATTTCCAAGAAAAAGCTGAAAAAACTAAATATGTCTATAAATACAATAAAAACTCATTTCCTTGAGATACATAACTATCTAAATTTGAAGAGTAACAATGTTAATATTAGAAAGAATACACTAGAATAGATTTTTTTATACACATGCCCAATGATGATGTGTTTACCTACCTTAAAACTACAAACAAAAAATCAAAACATTTGGATGGATTTTAGATTAACCTTATATTTTAATCGATTTAAGATAAATGTTAACCTTATATTTCCGAGTAGCCATTTTTGCAGCTTTATATCTTAACCTTTAATTGCATAGTTTTGAAAGTATTTGAATTGACTTTTATTTTCTATTTAAATTTAACACATCTGGGTCAGAATGAATAGCAAAAAAACAAGAAACTTGGTTATGAGTTACATACTTGTAGCGTTAATAAATTGTATTGACAGTGTCAAAATTGCGAAAGAATTAGAAAATAAGATCTACTGATGTCACATTTAAGCTTCTGGATGTAAAAAATGTTAGTCTCCCATTTTATCCATAAAATATTATCACTGTGTTAATAGTTTTTCCATTTATGTGACATTGCTTCTGCTAATCAAAATGCTTTTAATTAGTTTCCTTTCTTTTATCAACTTGCTCATGCTTTCAGCTATTTGATCATGGTATCTTTCGAATTGCCCCATTCCATATTAACCACAAAGATATTACTATGTTAGCAGACAGCATTGTACAATTGATAGATACTTCAGACTAGCTGTCCACTTGATGAAATAATATCAAAATTTTTATTTTCTTGTATAGTGTCAAGACGAAATCTCCAACCACAGGTTCAAACAAAGAAGAAGATGCAGTAGTTGGTATGTTATTCCCTCTTCTTTGCATATGGCATGTCTGTTCATCTACCCCTAGCAATTATTTTACTGTATTTCAAACTTCCAGAAAATGGTTGGTAAATCATGGCATTTTGATCCTGTTTTATTTCTGCTCAGAACATGATTGGTGTTTCAAATAGCAAATCCTGAACATTGCCATTGTGAAAGTGAATAAGAAATGAAAATTGCAATAAAAGGGTCATCACTATTCCATTAAAATGAATTTGGATAGGTAGAAAGGGATAGTGAAAGAAGTGAGCTTATAGCAAAAAAATAACAAAACACTGGGAAAACTGTACTGGATTTAAAAATGACAAAATTACCATTATTTGAACAGTGACTCTGATTTTTATTCATCAGACTTCAGTTATCAGTTTCATAAAACATCTCAAATTGGGATTTTTCTCATTTCTCAAATATTGAAAATACTGTTTTCTGCTTGGTCTGTTTTGAGTTGAGGAGAAAGTTGAGGATATCCTCCAACTGAGATGTTTTATGAAACTGAAGCCTGCTCAAAGGCCATGTGAGCTTTTGTCATCATTTGGCATCCATTGTCTTTGTGTAAACTATTATATTTTCATCTTCTTTATCTGTTGCACAAATGAAAGGAAACTGTTAGCATCTATGGAAGGTCCTTTACAAAGTTTATTCATTTGTCCAGATCTGAGGGGAAAAAGGGAAAATTTACTCAAGAATTTATTGTATCAAACTGATTTGAACTTTGGTGAAATGGTCCTTGGTGGCATGTTGAAATTTATCTTACATGCCAACAAACCAAGATGGCTGCCACAGCCAAACTTAGTTTAACATGGGTCACTAAGGGAAAATCATGTATAAATATCTTGTTTGAAATTGCTGTGCAAATATTAACCAAATTTTTGTAGAATTGCCCTTTGTTTATAAAGACCAAGGTGGAGCTACACAGGTGCCTGGGAGCCTCTTGTTTCATGTCATTTTAATTGAAGGGGATGGAAAGGCAAAAAAAAAAAGAATTCTGGAGGAAAATCAATGAGAAATAAAACTGGTCAAAGTGGAACAAATTTTATTTGGCATGAGGGTGGTAACTATAGTTAAATGTTTTTGGGCAACCTTTTGTTTGAATTATTTTAACATTTTTTTCTATTGAATAATTTATATATATTAGACCAGAGAGATTGAGTTTGCTATTAACTAGATGATTATTTTCTGCTTTTAAGCACCTCAGTAAAAGACTAATGTGGTTTAATATGACATGATAAAGTTTCAGTAGCTTTGTTTAACTCGTTTTAGTTTGTCTTTAAATTTTACAGTGCCTGCTGATGTCTCAAGATCCACTAGGAGAGGATTACCAAAGTTGAAAACACCACCAAAAAATTTGAAAACAAGAAAAGCAGCAGGTAGAGGCTCAAGTCCTAAATTAGAAGTTACAAAGAAGTCTCCATTAATGAAACCTAAAGGCAGAGGAAAGGCAGCCTTACAAGATGGAAAAGGAGAAATTGAATCACCAAAACAGCTCACGCCAATTAAGCAAATTCCCTCACCTAAAACAAAGAAATCCCCAGTTGTTAAACAAAAAAGAGGGAAGGCAGCTTCACCTGTGAAAAATGTAAAGGAAAAAGTTGAATCAACAAAACAATTAGCACCTGTTAAGAAAATTCAATCACCTAAAAAGCCTGCTGCAAAAAGAACAACAAGAAGGGGAAAAGTATCTTCACCTATTAAAGATGTTGCAACACCAATAAAGCCATCAGTTGTTGAAAACATTCCCTCTACTAAAAAGTCTATTGCTAAACGGACAACCAGAAGAGGGAAAGCTATTTCACCAATTAAACAGATTACTGAAGATGTGGAAACACCCAAAAAATCTAGTCCAGTTAGACAAGTACCTTCTGTGAAAAAATTGACTGCTAAAAAATCAACAAGGGGTAAGCCAGCTGTTGATCCTGCACAATCACCTGCTAAGAAAAATACACCTGCCAAGAGAACAAGAGGCAGAAAAGTTGTCTCGCCCATCAAGGAGGTTAAAGAAAACATTGCATCACAAGCCTTAGAACACAGTCCTCTGAAGAAACCCATAAGGGGTGGAAAAAGAAAGCGATCTATATCGTCTCCTTCTGTAGAACCACCTAGCAAGAAAGCTGCACAGGTTACTCCTGTGAAGACACCAAAATTGAAAAAAACAAGAGGTAGAGCTTTGGCAAAGGAAATCACTCCAAAGAAAGTAGCTTCACCTAAATTACCAATCAAGAAGACTGTTAAAGAACATGTAGGAAAATCTACACCCACTGTTACTACACCAGTTAAATCAGCAACAAAGCGAACAACACGTAGAGGAAAAGCAACAAAGATACTAACTCCAAAGAAAGTTGAAATGATAGCTGAGGAATCTGATATTGATTTGTCAAACAAAAATGTTTCCCCACAAAAATCCCCAGCCAAGAAAGCTACCAGAGGTAAAGCTTCAAAAAAAGGAGCAAGTCCTGCCAGGTCATCAGGAAAAAGGGCAGCAAGAGGAAAAGTAGCATCACCTAAAGTGAAAACACCAGAAAAAACAACTGTATTGGTTTCAGAACAGGCACCAGTCTTATCATTAACACCTGTTGATGATAAAGTAGCAAAGTTGCAGAAATCTCCAGGAAAGAAAGTAACCAGAACAAGGAAAACTAAAGCTGCAGCTGCTGTAGTAGCTTCTCCTATTAAAGTGGAAACTCCAGTAAAAAAGGTAACACGAAAAGGAGGCAAGAGGAAAGCAGTTACACCTGTTAAGACACCAAGTCCTCCAAAAGTAAGCAAAAAAGCTAGTACATCAAAGAATACTTCACTCAACACTGTTAATGCTGAAGTATCATCTCCAGCCAAACCAGTAAAAAGATCTAAAAGAGAGAATGTAAAAACATCAGCTAAGGTGGAAAGAAAACCAGCTGTTTCACCAAAACAATCCAAGGGAAAAATTACAAAAAAAACGGTCTCGCCAAAGCAGAAAACACCAGCTAAACGAGTGACAAGATCTAGAAAATAAATAATTGTAAATATATATACACATGTAGATTATATATTGTAAATATTGTATTTATGGTGGAGAAGTAAGAATGGATAGTTATGTTTTTTAATCAACCACAATGTGTTCATCCAATATGGGCTACTGCAATAAGTGAAAAATTTTAAGTGTATGCCTGAATGTTCAATTGAAATTAAAAAGAAACAGTGCTGGCTCTATAGTCAAGAAAGCACAATGTTGCTTTTCCATTAGGTCAAAGGATGCCTTGAAGGAAAGAATCAAATGAAAAGAACATAAATGTAAATATATGTAGCTATTTAGAAGGGCAGTATTGTATGTTGTACATTTGTTTGTCTGATATAACATTGTTTTATATGTATTTATTCACAGTTTATTGTAGTTATTACTCTTTCTTTTAACTTATTTTTATTTTACAGAGAATATTTTATCAAATTGGTGTTATTATTGCAGTTTTATTTTGTTTTTTTTTAAATTGCAGGTCATTTTACATTTTACTTTGCAAACTTTCTTATATTTCATTATTCATTTAGATTTTGATATTTTGATGTTTGGCTGCTACATCTGTTTTCAAGCATTGATGTAACTGAAAGGGTTATTTCAAATTATTAATAATGTAGAAAACATTGAACTAAAACTTTCAATCCTACATAAAATAAAAGCAAACCAAATTGGAATTGGTAGAAGTGGAGTGTCTCTGAAGGAAAAATGTCCTATGCATCACAAAATTTTCTGTTTGTTGGGTGTTTTTTAATGAAGAGTTGTAAAATGTTTTGTTTGTATACATACCTCAGGTGAACTGATATATGAGATGGAAATTATAACGGATTTTGAAGTGGTAGTAAAATGTATCTGTATTCACTGTTTTTCACTCTTAATGAAATAATGAATGCAAGTTTAAGCAAACAGTATTTAAATAATTGAAAATGTGTTACAGCAGACCATAATACATTAAGAAGTAAAAAAAAAATAAAGTGATCAGAGCATAAGAAAATCTGAAATTTTTGGGATTATAAATATTTCCAAGGAAGATATAAGACTATAGAAGCTTCAATAACAAAATTGAACTATAAAACATTATAATGAAAGGGGATATCCAAATTAATGTCAACACAAGTAATTACATTAAATTTTATGTAGCAGGCTTGTTTAAACATTAAATTCAGTGCATGATTTAGAGATATATTTGATTACTTGTGTATGGTTCTGCCAATTGTTTATGAAAAAAGAAAAACATAATTTATTAAATGTGTTTTCATTATTTCTTTTCATGCAATTAAGGGCTTAATCACTATTGAGAAGTTTTGTAAATGATTAAATTAGGACTGAATGGTAAAATATTAAAGCCTTTTCTAATAATGTTTTTTTTTTTATTTAAAATATTTCTTTAAAATTTAATTTTTAAATATTAGATTCAAAAAGCAGCAGATCTCAACACTTTTTGTATATATTTTTCATTGAATGTTCATCTCATCTTCAGTTTCTTAATCATCATTACTTATTCTTAAATTTTATTCATCATTTATCATTTTATTTTTTCAATGAAATTTTAAAGAGATGTAAATGTCAACTAGTATAATACAATGAATTAAATGGGAGAACCTGATTTTACTGATTGTTTATAAGCCAGAATGATGTACTTAATGCTTGACCTGTTATATTTTCTAACTATAAGGGATTACTTTCCAGTTGTGATCCTTTTAATTTTTACCTCACCAGGTGAGCTTTTTCATCATTTGGCATCCTGCATCAGCTTGCTAACTCATAAATTATAATTTTCTCCTGAAACTGTTAGGCCTTATGAAACCAAACTTCAAAGCATCTCTTAAAGATTCTTTATAAGGTTTGCTCGTTTTGTCGCTTGACTTGGCTGCCATGGTATTCTAGTTTCTGATTGGCCAATTGAGCAGTATTTTATATGGAGCATATATTCAAGGTCTTGTACAAAGTTTGCTCATATTGGATGGTTTTTCACTGATTGGCAGAAACAATAGAATTTCTTCTGAAACTGATTGTCAAATGAAACAATAGTTTATATGAAGATCTTTACATTGTTTGTTCATTTTGTCCTGAATGGTCAAGACAACCACAATGGACATTCCTTGAATTTGATTGGCTGAAACAATAAAATCTTTTCCTCTGAAATGGATTGGCCAAATGGAACAGTATTTTACAGGAAGTATCTATGGAAGGTTCTTTGTAAAATTTCTTCTTTTGTTTTGATTGCCACATTATATCATTCTTGTGTTGATTGGTTGACACATAAAACTCCTTTAAACCCCTTGGTCAAATGTATTAATATTTGACATTAAGCATCTATAGAAGGTCCTGTATAAAAATGACTCGTTTTGTCTTGATCCACCTAAAACATGAATATCCTAGTTTGATTGACTGAAACAAAAGCTATGAAACTGTCAGGTTGGGCCAAAAAGAACAATATTTGACAGTTATCATCTATGCAAGGTCCTTTATATACATTTTCCGTTTCAGACGAAAAATGTGGCTGCTTGTAGACGATTCTTCTTTCCAGTTGGCTGAACTTTAAACACAAAATTAAACTATATTTCGAAGGAAGAACCTTTGTGAGGACTTGTATGTTTTCTCCTTTCGTCTGAATTCATTAAAAAAAAATAGTAGCCATAAATGTTTCTGATTCAATCGTATCCATCAAGACGTTTACGTTGAGATTGTTCTTGTACGTTTCATGAGCTGAGTCTCATGTCTTGGCTGTTCATTCTTGAAGCCAAAACAAAATCTGTAAAGGGAATTTAGAAACAGATATAACTATCTTACCAAATCGGGTATTAAAAATATTAGTTTTTGTTGTTTGTCCTGTGCTCATGTAAAAATTTATTTGTTCGACAATGTCTAAATTTTTGCATATTTGGTGCTGGCATGCACATTTTTACTGACATTTCGTATAAATATACCAATAGACATAAAATATATCAAAATGACTTTCATATTCTAAAATTCATAAATCCTTTGAACAAAAACAGATGATGTTAAACCACAAAAATTTTCAAATTTTTCAAATGAGCAGAGAAAAACGAGGAGCATGTATAAAAAATCCGAAATATACTAAATTTACCGGAAGTTTTTGTTCATTTTATTTTATAAGAATAATGAAGATTCAATTTTAAAAAGGATTTTTCAAAATTTAGTAAAAAGTGAGAGACTCGGTTCATGAAGCATTATGAGAGATTGAGTTGAGATGACCAAAAATCTATGGCTGGATTGCCATGTTATATTTGTGAAATTGTCTTCCATATGACACCAAGTCCCCCTATGATAGAATCCTTAAGACAGTACGACCAAAGGAAAAACACAAACAGATAAACCAGTTATAAAAATATCTTCATTTGGAACTGGTTGGCCAAATGGAACAATAATTGACAGGAAGCATCTAAGCACGGTAGTTTCAAAATTGTCCTTATATCATCTTGTAATGACAAATGACGTGGCCTTCGTTGATGATTCTGCTTCCTGACTGGCCGATACATAAGCACGCAGCATTAAGGAGTAAGAGCAAAGACCGGACGACCCATAGTCAGAATAATGTTTCTGGGTAAAGTTGGAAGTCTTCGTGCGGTTTTGCTTTCGTGAGCTAGCACGTTAAAAATTGGTTCAGTGTGTCGGCCTAGAAAAATCGGGATTCACCACCATCATTAATATGCTCTCGTCCTGAATATGCATGACATATTTGCCACTGTACGTTAAGCATCATTCAATGAATCAATTTTAAAAGGAAGTTAACCTTTCGGATTTCACCCAGGAACATAAATTAAAATGTAATAAACTTTATTGTCCACAATATACCTCTGGTGCATATTTTCCATTTATTGTAAGATTCTTTTTCAAAGAATGGCACTGTTATATTTTTCCATAAAATGATTTTAAATTACTGCAATTTTGACTTTGAGGGGGAGCAATAATTTCTAATCCGATAATCCTTGTAACTATTCAACTTGTACAGGATCCACTATGGTCTTCAATAATGAACCGGTGTCCATACCATAAGCTATAAAAGGCCCCTGAAAATACAAAATGAAACTATTCATAAAACAGAATAAAATAATTATAATAATAATATTAATCTATTGAAAATGGTAAACGATTATAAAAAATGGCTATTTTAACAACCGCTGGTCTAACGGTTTCTGGCCTGGGAAAGGCACATTAAGTATGTGACAGGGTTAAACCAGTTTGTGAGCGCTTAACCTGGGACTGGTGTGACAAAACAACAATAATAAAAACATTAAATAAGTTGACATTGATTTACCACTCGAGATCGACAGTGAAAACCAACAAATGCAATTAAAAGTTATACATATCAACTTCGAAAAAGTACTCGCAGTTGATGTCTGCTTGTTCAAAAGCAATCGAAAGGAAACGGAACTATTGTATCGATGAAAACACGTCTAATTGGATTTAAAGTTTTCATTCGATGTCAAAGAAAACACTGGATAGTGCAAATGCCAATTTAAAAAATTTATAGGAACGCAGTAGATAATATAATAATTATACTGTGACGCTTTCCTTTACGGATAAGTTTATCAAGTTAAATTCTAAGACCAAGTGAAGTTTGTTTAAATTACGAGCTTTATTAACCACGTTTCCTTAAAAAAAGAGGATATGATATCCCGTTTGTCATCAGATGATTGCAAGTACATCAAAATCTTTATATTTATGAAAGAACTTATAGTTTATGTTTTAATTTATTTTTGATAACGAAATCCTTGACCTAATTTGTCAGAGATTCTGCAATGGTTTTCACAAAAATTCGTAAGTCTAAGATTGATCGTAAGTGTAGAAACTTCAAAGGAAAACTTATTGTGACCTCATAATTTACGACAGAAATTACACGACATTTTGTGAAATTGACAACTGAAACGTCGCTACAAACATGGGCATAACGGACAAGCGGTGAAATAAAATACATCGTATAAAGTAGCCAAAGGAACGTCCCCGTCAATTAAGGGGAAATCAACAGTTGGGAATGTGAAATCGTCCTTCACGTCGTAATTTTTACCTTGTGAAATATACACCTGGGCACTTGAGGCTTTTGTTTTTGGTTTTATTCAAGGTTAATTCCGTTGAATGACCCAAAAGATGTCATCAAGGTATCCGTGGGCATTGTTAGACTTGTCTATTAAATGGATTTAAAAGGATTCTGATGAAGTTTTGACAAAAAATGGGATTCACAACAGAAAAGAAACAAATCTGCAATTAAAAAATTGTGCCAATTGGAATCTATAAATTCTATTGCCGAAGCGGATTTAAATGTTAACAAGAATGAAATTGACAGAATCGATCATCTCCTCACAGGTCCAGTAAATATATCTTTATTCGTTTTATTTTCGTCACAGAAAAATGACATTTCTCTACTACAACAAATGCACTTATGATTTTCTTAATCGAAACACCATTTAATCAAATACACATGTATGATAAATATATAATCTTACATTGTAAGCTGTTGATTATCATATTTCTACAGTATCGAGACTGTAGTAATATGATAACCAACGGCTTATAATGTAAGATTTTGTTTCTCTAATTTTTTAAGCATCAAAATACCGTTAAAAAACTATCATAGGCGGGATCGTGCACCATCTTTTATCATGACCTTGTTACAAGTGATGTAACTCGTGTACATGTCACTTATTTTTACGACATTTCAATGTATTAAAAATAAAGTAATTCCTACCTAACTGATATCGAAAATATGGAAAGCTCAGTCCTCTAGTGTAAGAAATAAGATCATGACAAGTCTTTGAATTCGTAAAGCGAAGCACGCGGGGTCTGAAAATCAGCCAATCAGCTGCCTAAAACAAATTAACCACACGTTGATTAACGATTTTTTCTCACACTGGTTGGGAAGTATGAAAACTTCATAAAAATGAGAGAATTTCTGTTTAATAAGTTAAGGCAATATGGAAGTGGATTAAAAAAAAGTAGAGAAATCATAACTATCAACAGTTCCAAATGGTTTTTAAAAAGTATCCCAACTTCCTTAATTTTTTAATCCAAAAATAGTTTATATCAATATGTTCGGACGCTTTATTACAGTAATTCCTGATAAGTTCTTTCAATTTAGAAAGTTTAAACTTACCTGTACAGATCACTGTATCCTATCACCTATACGGCGCTTCGCGCCCGGGTTTTGTACTATACAAAAACTTGTTGCGTTTGACTCGCACGTGATAAGGTTTGTCATTTACCTGCCCAAGGTCGGTGGTTCTCTCCGGGTACTCCGGCTTCCTCCACCAGTAAAACTGACCGCTGCGTTATGACTGAATTATTGTTGAAAGTGGCGTTAAACCCCATTCAAACAAACAAACATCAGAAAGTTATATTATATATGCCATACAATTCATTGAAATGTTTATCTTTCAGGGTATTGGATGTTACATGTTCCGTATTGATGATACAGATGTTGTAGATGCTACATTACATGGCAGTGCTGCACGATTCATCAACCATTCTTGTGAGGTAAATAAGGAATTTTGAATTGTTCTATATTAGTAAAGCAACTAGAACATTCTATATGTATAAAATAAATGATTGTTTTTATCATTAATGTGCAGGATTATATAATTGAATATTGATAGAAATGACATAAACCCCCAATCAGACACAAGTTTTTGAATGGCTTAAAATAACGTTTCCAAATGTACAACTTGTATCATGGGTATGAATATTATTTTTCATGTTGTTTTTTTTATACCAAGTGATTTACAACACACTATATTCCTGTTCAACCACCATTGTTTAAAGTAACAAACATTTCCATACTTTTTGGGAATATTTCTGATGTAACATGAAAAACCGAAATAAATGTTGGTCTATTGGTGTATAAATCTCAAACTTGAAATAGGTGTTTTAAGTTGTACTCTGTATCAATCTGTGTTGGTAACCATGTCTGATGACTACTTTGGAACCTAAAATGATATGTAAAGTTGATAGAATTTCTGCCAAGACTGAATGGTGCACATCCTCAGTACTTACAATACTTTGCCAAGAAAAACTGATTGAGGTATTGGGGGAAAAAATATGTGCTTTTATAGCTCCCATAAAAATATTGTTGAATTTTTTTATTTATAATGACAATCATAATTTGATATGAATGTGTTCTTAATTTCAGCCTAACTGTTACTCCAAGGTGATACAAGTAGAAGGAAAGAAACATATAGTTATTTTTGCCATGAGACAGTAAGTCCAACCATTCGGTATTGTGTTGTATTAGTTTTTTATTGATTCAGACATACAAGTTGACAATGATTGTATATTTAGATTTAGCCTTGTCAGTTTGTCCCATATCAGCTGTTAAATACAACCAGTTCTGAGATATCACTCTACAGTTCAAGTTCAAGACTTAAAAAATGACAGAATATTCTATAACAGCCTTATTCATAAAAAATAGCAGAAATTCATAAAATTGGACTGATTTTCCTATTTATGGCAGCTAGCAATTCTGAAGACACTAAATCCAGAAAATTGCTTTACATGCAGTTGAATAAAATTGACCTTTGAATATTTTTTTTTATAAACATTAGGTATTGTGTGGAACCTTTTCTTTCTGCCATATATTTCATGTTCTTTCTGTTAAATAATTGCAGGTTTCTCTACTAGAAAAATATTAGAAATAATTTAATCCTTTGCCAACAAACCCTTACATGTTTTCTATATTTTGCTCAAATAAAGTTTACATGATTTTAGGTAGAACTTAAACTCCCCACAGATAGTATTTTCTCATACTCTACCTTTGGAATGGTTTTCTCCCCTTTAAAGAGTTTACAAATTTTATATTAAAAAATTGGAATCAATTGAGCAAGACTGTCATTACAACAAAGACATGTAATTTGGACAGACAGAGTTAATATCTAAATTTTAAAAGAAAAATACCAAGGTATGACACTTCTTTCTCAAATGTTTGCAAATTTAAGAAAGTAATTATACCAGACTTTACTGTATTATACACATGCTCAGTGGGAATGTGTAGTGAAACAATGTCAATCTACCTTGGATAATGTAGGGATTAAATGATTTATAGAGTTCCCTGCTTGTTACCAAGATGAAAATGTCCAATAATGTGAATATTGCCAATGGTTTTAATGATTTCTCGCTGAGCTGCTGTAAGCAATAGACCAAGAACTTGTTTGATATTATTTTATTATTCCATGGTATTATGAATTTGTTATTGTTTGTCCATTTTAGAATCAACAAAGGTGAAGAATTGACATATGATTACAAGTTCCCTATAGAGGAAGTTAAAATTCCATGCACATGTGGATCAAAGAAGTGTCGAAAATATCTCAACTAAACGTCGTACAATGTGGATCAAAGAGTGTCAAAAATATCCCAACTTTATTTTGTACAACATGGATCAAAGACGTGTTGAAAATATCTCAACTGAACTTCATCAACTTTGGATGAAGGGAGTTAGTTAATAGCTTTACTGAAATTTCATAGAATAACGGCAGTTATAGTAACTTGTGTATAAATAAATTCTCTCAACTAAAGATGTGTGGTAGAACTTTATGGAAGGTTAATCGACATTTGTTCTTTGTTATTACATTATAATAATACTACAAGACCACATTACAATTTTGACCAAATCACTTTTAAGAATGTTATAGCTTGCTAAATGAAATGTGAATTACATAACAAAAATTAAGAAAATGTACATAGAATTATAGTGTGATAAGTACTAAATACTTGGTTTGCTATGAGTAATGGGAAAAGTTTTCAATCATTTTGACATTTTATTGTTAAGTATTTTGAAAAAGTGACATGAAAATTGTGTTCCATCTTAAATTTTTTTGTTATATCTTGGATGTTTAAAATGTAGAGATTTATAAAAATTTAAGAGGCCAGTCCCTTAAATGGAATTTAGTAATCAAGTCTCCACTATTGTGTTCTTATTGCTGATATTGTGGTATATTCCTAATTAATGCATTCACTATTATTATATGAGACACTGTGGTGTCACACAGTCAAATATAATACTACCATAACATGGGCATTGAAAGTCATGTAGGGTAGAAATATTCCATGTAATAATTTGTATACTGAAGTGTTTACCGATAAATGGTTGTAATAGTTTATAATTGTTATTTTTTCCCTTGAAAATTTTGTTGTGTACACCCATGTAACTTACTCGCCTTGTGCTTATTATTTAGTGAACCAAAGATTTCATGTGCCATACCATTTTTAGTTCTTCAGTATTTTGATTGAAATTTGAGGTGTCTTACCCATGATTTGTTATATAATCTAACATGGATAATTTGAATTGATTTTATTTTTTTCACATTAAACACCAAATGATTTAATTTTTCTCCCAATATAAAATGTCTTTATACATCTTCTCTTAAGAAATATCCCAAAAAGTCACTTAAAATTCTTTTATGAAATTTTCAGAAGTAAATTATTTATTGAATTATAGGGGGCATTTTGCCATATGGAAATGAAATGGTGGAAGCAGGTGTTTATTTGAATAAAGGGTCTTTGTTAGTGTTAATAAGGTGCTAACAGAATACCAAATATCACCACACAGCAGCATTCATTTTAATAATAAATTGAGTTTTTCATATTGTTTGTAAATGGTATTGACTTATTTAAATTAATAGATTATACATGTTTGATTAATATAGCTGCAGTGGTGAGATTTGTTGCATGTTTAAAATTGGTTACTCATCCGTTATATTTACCCCAAAAACACCAAATATGGACTTTCAATCTGATTTTTTTCCAGAATAATTTTTTGTCTTTGAATATTGTAGTCTATTAATATTTTGTAACAGATATTGCTAAAAATGTTATCTACTATAGATGTTATGAACTATGTATATATTGTACAGGGATTACACATGAGAGATGAAATTTGTACAGTAGATGTGCTATATAATTAGTGAAGCAGGGTATTATTTTGTTCATGTTTCAATATGTATTGATTTATTTACAGCTCTAGCCTGCCTATGTAACAGCCTATTGCTTAAAACTACAGTCTGATATAAATATAATTTCCTTTATACTGACCAGAATGTTTTTTACTTTCCATTGATTCAATTTTTACCCTTTCTTGATGCCATAGGTGGTAATGTAATCCTAAATACATTTAAGGAAAGGACCTTGGCCACTTTCCCATGATAATATTTCACAAGTATGGCCAATATTCAAAATATTCGAAAACACTGTGAATTTTGATATAAATGTGTAGTAAAACTACTTTTTAATGAAAACTCAGTTCAAGAAGTGTGTGTAAAGATCAAATTATTATTAAATTTGATATCCAAAAGTCCTGACAAATGCAATTTGTCATTTTTCCCAGCTTTTCTATGCATTAAAACCGGGAATTCCCCCAGAAGGACATCGTTAAC
>JAULBM010140033.1:0-18347 GCA_032357055.1 Geukensia granosissima | reverse complement strand
GAATCGGAAGTTTAAAAGGTTTGACTAAAACCAAAAAAAATTTTGGACAGAAACGGCCATTAAAATTTTTCGGGTCGAGCCGATTTGTCCGGGTCGGTCGGGTTAGGGGAAACATTTAATATTTTATTTTTGGCCTTAAGGTACGGGATATAACCGGGACACCAACACATTAAGGCAGGTGTTACTTTATACTGGATATAACTGAGACATGAAGACATTACGGAATGGTGGTACTTGTACTGGATATAACCGGGACACCAACACATTATTGGATGGTGTTACTTTATACTGGTTATAACTGGGACATGAAGACATAACAGAATGTACTTTGTACTGGATATAACCGGGACACCAACACATACTTGGATGGTGTTACTTTATACTGGATATAACCGGGACACCAACACATTAAGGGACGGTGTTACTTTATACTGGGACATAAAGACATAACAGCATGGTGCTGCTCTGTACTAGATGTAACCGGGGCACCAACAAAATGAAGAAAATGACACAAAATCAATCATGAACTGCAAATGTCAAAAGGAAGAGAATCTAACAATTGTTTTGCATTGTGGTCACATGATTGTTCAGAAAATTTCTAAATAATATGTTCAAAACCTGGTCCAACGTTTTGGTGAAGCACATGCCAAATATTGTAAGCGGTGCCTGTCCCCACACTGGCTCTGCACTGCCAGGATTATGACTGATGAAATTAAAAGGTTATTAATTTTAATTTTAATGATTATCATTTAACTCAATCATAACAAAAATATGAAAACAACTGACTATCTCTCTTATAATCTCACAGTCATGTGACTGTCACCTGATATAAAAAATATGCCTACACACAAATAATTACAGACAAACACACACATAAATGAACACAAATAATCAGTAATTATAAACAATGTTTAAGAGTAATAAAATGCATCTAAATACTTTTTGTGGACTGATCACATGCAGTTTAGTATTGTAATCAATCAAGGTAACGTTTAGCTCTTGTACATGTTATTGGGACTGAAGCGGAATGGCTTGGTTAACTATGGTCTATATATCCAAGCAATGTTATTTTGTTGTGCATGTTTAACTATCAGAAAATCCCTTAACAGAAATAAAGGACAAGCAAAATCTGCCCATTCAGCATTTAAAACATTAACATCAATTATAATGCTTAAAAACATCGAAAACTGTGTTCATCAAGGAAATATATTTGGTAATAATTTTAAAAAAATCCCATACTGTACGAATATGAAGCACTAAATTCTGAATGTGACCTTTAACCTCACGCTGTCGTTTCAAATTGTTGGATTCTATAAGCGTCGTGTAATAATTTAGCTACATTTCCATTCGGAATGTTTTGTCGGCCATTCGATGAAGGGACTGATGATGAAGTTTGTTGAATTTGATTCGGATTACAAGTTTGTAATTGAATGTTTTGACCACTAGCTACTCCATTTGGCATTTTTGCCGCGCTGGCGATCGTTTGACGAGTAAAGTTTGTACTGCCAACACATCCATTTGCCTGACTAAATGGTGTATTCGTTTGTTGGCTATTGTCACTCATTTGCGGCGGACTTCGCAAATTTTGTCTTCCTGTTCCGATTGAAATTGTCTGATTACCCTGACTTGACTGTGGTCGCATCTGACCTTGGGTATGCTCAGCTCTTTGTGAGTATATCCGCAACGACTGGTTCCCAACAGGAATTTGCTTCTGAAGTGTTTGCTCAGAACGGTTATGTCCCAGTAAATTTGTACTATTGTAATGAATTCCCGGATTCATATGAACTGGTCGTCCGTTAGCAATCATTTGTCCATTGAGGAGTGGAGTTGTTCCCGCTTGTGTCGTCTGCGGCGGCTGATTTTGTCCCTGAAGAACAGCATTAGCACTAGACTGTCGATGATGAACACCATTTTGAAGAGGTGGTGGTTGATACGGGGGTGGAGGGTAATCCTCCAGAATGTACGGTGGGATATTTGGTCGGTTCTCCCGACCGTGGGATAAATGAATTCCACGCAAACTCTGTCCTTGTAGTGCGAGTTGTGTGTTAATGCTTTCATAACTCCTTCTGTCTGGAATAACTTCATAATAATTTTCCGAACCGCTCGATTGACTGTGGCTATATTGCGAATCGGATTGTTCCCTGTCAGATAATGAAGGATTAACGTAAAATATATCCTGTGTCATAGTAGCCTGACTTGAAGTGACAGAACCAGCCTTCTTTTTGTCCCTCCTTCTGTATCTCCCAAAGAAGAATAAAATGGCAAATACAATTGCCGTTATTGTGGTTATTCCACAAACAACTCCTAGTGCAACAATTACACCTGAATCGGATTCCACACGTACGGGTATGTACGTATTCGATAAAGGATCTACTTCACATACTCCGAAAAAGTTTGTTACATTAAAATAGTAGCTCATGTCTAGGGGTTTACTTGATTCAGCATTACAACGACTCACGGCAATGTACCAAGTTCGTGGACCCGTCGAGCGCAATGTACGTTCACCCGTGCAAACAATCAGTGGTTCTGAAGACGAAGAAGGGTGATATCGTTCACATCCTTTCGTATGATTTTGTATCGATAATGCTATGACCTGGTTATTCTTGTCCGGTAAAATACCAGCTCTTTCTTGACAGGACATAGACTCTGTTAAAAGTTTGATCTGATCATCGTAGTAAATTAGCATATTCACGCAACATTCTCGTTCCGGGTACGAGACTTGATATTCGATTTTTGCTTCGGTCTGCAATGTCTTTTGAAGTAAATATCCGTACCATTTAAGATGAGTATTAAATTGTCCCTTTACAACACATGGCGCACCTGTCGATACTACATTACTATGGAGACTATTTTTACAAAATAATGCCACAAAGAGAACTATATAATTCAGGAATCTGTGGTGGGAATGCATCGTTATCTTCTGTGGTCAGTCAATATCTAACCTGAAAATAGAATAAAAAATTATTAACCCGATAAACTATGTCAACTGAAAAAGTCAAATTTTCTGAATGAGAATGGTCCTTATTCCACTCAATTTTTTATTATTACTGAAACGATCCGAGAAGTACCGAGTGTATAACAATACATTTACTGATTGCTGAACAGGGAGACAATCCTTATCAAAAATTTCAAAAGGTATCACAACCATATAACAATCGATTTAAGCACAGTGTTAGTAATTTTTTAAGCCAGCAGTGAATTATTACTTAATTATATCATGGCAGCCACAAGTTTGTTGATAATTTTAACATGGGCTGGATTTGTTTTCACATTAATTTATTCCAGAGCGTTAACAAGGGATAAAATTTGTGAAAACAACGACAGCTCATGTAAAAATATAGACAAACTTATGGCTGACATGAATTATTTCGAGTCATAAGTTTGTTGGAGATTTTATCATGGGTAAAACCAACTCGACAATGTTATCCCGGAGTCTGAAAGCGTAGCGGATATGACCCTGAAACGGAGGATGTGGTAAACCTGTTGACGTTTTCATGACACCATATTTGCATAGGCTACTTAAAACAGTTAAATACAAATTTTAGACACACTTGCACCAAAAAGTAAAAAACGAGACGGTACCCTGTGTTCACAAAAGATGTCCAATGTTTTCGTCTGTTTCTTTAAGTACCAGTCCACATAAGAAATATGCAAATTCCGCGAAAAGTGATGTACTTGAAAAAACAGGCTACAAAGATTTAATTTGAATATTTTAATTACAAACTCAGGTAAAATCAGTAATTTTTGCCAAACTTTCTGTTCACTGGAGATATTATGGCCTGAAACATTTACAAGGTTTTATTACAAAATTAAGAGTTATCTCACCCTTTTTATAGTTTTGCAGTGCATCTTTTGTAAATTTTATCTCCCATGCATGAACAGGTTAAAAGTTCAAAATGGACATCAAATATGCATATAAAATGACATTCTAAACAAAATTCCAAATTGACTTTTTGTAGGTTTTTTATGGGTAAATCACTCTGCGATTCTTAGGTAAACTAGCACTTGAAAGTACAATACACAATTTACCGCCATTTAAGGTATTCTTTCATGCATGTACTCATATATTAATAAAATGTGCAGATTTTAAACGGATATCAATGCGTAACCGTATAAAAGCTGAGGTCATTGTCGATGACAAATGCATTAAAATTAAAGTCAGGCTTACTTTCTATAGGACGTCTGTTTTGTGTATCTCACCATGGCTGACAGTAAAATCAATAACAAAACCAATCTATTTGTGCAGTTTAGTGTTACATTTTACACCGACTGCACAGAATACAATGCGATTTAACACCTCACATTCCGTTACACAACATTCTAATTTTAACTGAGGAAATTGTCATATACATCATTTATACACTTTCCTTGAGAACTTTCAAGTGCGTTTTTTTTGTAAATCTTATTAAAATTAGATCTCCGGACTCGCTCCCCCTTTTTGATTTTTTTCTTTGTTCGCGTCCGAGACCCGACCAAGCAAAAACAAATAAAAAGGAGGAGCAAGTGCGGATATCTAATTTTAATTAGATTGGTTTGTGAACTTGCTATTTGAAAAAAAAAATTACAAGGAGCTGCATCAAACTCCCCCTTTTTGATTTTTTTCTTTGTTCTCGTCCGAAACCCGACCAAGGAAAAACCAAAAAAAGGAGGAGCAAGTGCGGATATCTTATTTTAATTAGATTGGTTCTTTTGTGAACTTACAATTTGAAAAAAAATTACAAGGAGCTGATGTGACCATCATTTTGGCCCTTTTATATTGTTTAGGTTCATGTGACCAAGATCTGAACCTTAGCCAAAAACTAAACAAGAGTCAGTCATGTGGAAAATGTAGGTCAAACAAACCCAACTATCAGTGGTAGCTTGGTGACATTTGTGTAATTCTTTCCAGAAGAAATAGTTAGTTACCCACACCATTCAAAAAACCCTTTTGGAAAAAATGAAAGGACAGTTTCAAATATCAATGGTTGTCCTGTATCCTCCTTTTAATTTATAAATCTAAGTGATGAAATCTCTTACTCCATGTCAACATAAAGTTACATCAAATGTGAAGTCGTATATAAAAGTTAAGAAAACACCTTTCTATAAATAAGAAAAAATGTAATAAAAAATGCTGCAATTATGAAAACGTTCTAAAATGCAATAGCTGACACAATTTACCACTTTAATAGAAAAAAATCAATTTTAATGTTGGATCTGACATTCTCTCATAAACATTAACATTTTCTACGGAAATACCTATTTTTAAAATCTTATGCGGTGCACATTTTATGAAATATCAAGAATTTATTGATAGTAGAACTGCATTAAAAATCAATTACCGACTATAAATAAAAACATTTTTTACCGCAAAGGGAATTTTTGTAGTGTTTTACCCCCCCCCCCCCATTTTTTTTCTTAACGTAGATTAAAATACGAATCCAAACGGATTGAAAGGAGGTGGAATCACAGAAACGTGGAATTTGGTAGTTTCGTATGCTTCCTTTCGACTGAAACAGGTACAAAAGATTCTCAGATGTTATCGAGAATAACAATAATTTTGACATTACAAGTATGTGGTTTCATGTGTACAACTCTGAATGTCGAGACAAATTCCATTGATATTGCATAAAATGACTCTTAAATACAAAATCGCCATACCTGTCATTTTGAATCCAAACAGAAAACAAAATACATGAATTATCACACACGTTTAATGTGTAAATTCCGTGTCAAGTTTATAAGTACGAACTTCAGTACAATTAACACAGCCATTCCATTTTTGTAAAAGGACAGTAAATAGTTTTACATTAACCTGGTGGGTAACAACATCAATAGAAAGCTATGTGCTCTGTCTGCACGACAAAGATAAAATCCAAGATGTACCGGGTTTACACCTGAGCATTCTTAAATTTACCTTGATAAATTTCTAACATAGTTTTGTCACTGAATTAAATTAGACTCACAAAGAAATGTGACATGCGGAGTATGCAAGGCACTTTAATTAGTTTTATTTGAAATAAAACAAATGGTATATTTATTTAAATTGCTTAAATTTGTAACTTCATTTTCAAGGCTTATTGCTAGCATCAATTTTCGTAATTAATATTTCATCAAGTATGATTTATTTGACAAAATTAAATTTTAATTGCATAAAGAATATTTCTTAGCACTCACCTAATGATGCGATTAATTAATATATTTCCAAAAAGTGCATTAAAAGCCAGTAAGAAACTTATTAGAATTTGTCAGATATAATTCCCACATGGTCTCCTTATTATCACAAAATAATGGAGAAATCCTTATCTGAATATTTTTCAGCGTTTGCAGTGTCGCTGTTGGTCAGCCGTTCACTGTCCGTCAACAGATGTGTTTATAAAAAGTAACATTTAAATGAACGACCACTCGCTGCTTTCCCATTTTAATAACATACAAGTTCGGAGATGTATCCAATCTCAGTGCGTTGTCCATCTGCTAGAGGGCATAGTATAAATTGTGGAGTTGTCACTTTGAAGCCTTGATCGATTGTAATGATCTGCCGGCATTTGGGTTGAAATCAATTTGATGTAAATACCAAACAAAATACTGACAGGGCTCAGTTGAGATGAAAGAAGCTGGAAGAAGCTGATGAATTTGAACACTGATACACCAAAGTTTTATATCTTACATGTGAGGTTTTTACAGCAAGCCCTATGCTTTCTTTGTTTCGGCTAAGAAGAATTCCAGATGTGTTGATTTTGATAATGAATATCAATTAACTCGTTAATTAACTTAAGTGCTGCAGTGGTATTCATTCATTCTGTTTGTTTCTCACACTAATTTGGTTGAAGCAAACTTGGAGAAAATATAAAGAAAATGAAAGAACTTCATTTTTTTTAATTTTAATTTGTAGATCTATTTGTGTTAAAATTGTAAAATTTTTATCAATAGGCTGTACAAGGGGCAACTGAGTATAAAATGATGCCATGTATACAATGACTGCTTTGCTGAAACTGCAGCATTGTCTTCAGATGATAAATTTTGGCAAAAAAATATTGAAATATAAATAATAAAAAAAGAAATCAGTGAAAGAAATATATAAATACAAATTCAAGTAATCTGAATCCAGGTTCGACAAATCTGTTGTAATCATTGATTAAGATGTACTCCTGACACAATAACATTTCAAACACGGAATTCCTGTAAAACCCTTCGTGTCCCTCATAACCACTATGACAATATTTGCTAATATATTACAATATTATGTAGATTTTCTTTAAGAGGTCATAAACACACTGTCATTTATTAATAATGTATGATTTATAGTTTTCATTAAATTCAAATAAAATAAACCTGCGAGTTGTTCAGTGGTTTAGTGACAATTTTTATGGCCAACTTCCCTTACAAAATAGTTAGATGATGAATCGGTTTTTTCATTAACAAATGATCTTTAGAATAAAATTCTGTCCAAAAATGTTTATTTTAAGAGTTTTTGCTATTTTAGAAAAAAACACTGTAATAATACAAAATTAACCATTTCAATATAGAGTTACAGAGTTCTTTTTTAACGTTTTTAACAGGAAGTAAATATTTAAGTGTAGGCTTAATTACCGTTCAAATATTTCTTTTAAAGAAACGCGTGCATGAAAAAAAACAAACTTTCCCTAATGTAAAATCCTGGATCCGCGGCTGCAGAAAGTCCAAGATCTAAACATAGTAAAAGAAGTACTCAGATCCAGACAAATCCAAATACGAAGCCAAATCCGACGGCAGAAAGCAGGAACAAAAGTTATTCATTTTTATACAACATGAATATCATTCTAAATCACAGACAGGCAAAAATATTTGTCTAGCTATACTTGTTTCTCTTTATTTTTGAAATTATGAATGCTACAAATGATAAGAAATGATGAATATATGTATATGACAAAAATAACACAAAAAGCTCAATTCAAAATGAAAATATTTCAGTGTCAGATATTTTTACCGTTTTCAAACGGGAAAGAACCGATACAAAAGCCTTCTTGAAGATCCGATATTTTATATCTAAACTTACCAATTTAAAAAGATACTTCAGAACTATACTCTCTTCCGGTCATTTCACAGATCTGAAAAGTTAACATAGAAATTCATTTTATGAGAATAAAGAAATCGGGTAAAACTCAAGTAAATGAATTACTAATTTACCCGACAAAGAATTAGTAATATACCCGACAAATGTGGGGTTAAATGAATTAGTAATTTACCCGACAAATGTGGGGTTGTAACAAACATGTTTTAAAAAGAGTTGTGCTCAATTTCGGAAAATGGAAATTTTAACCGATGCATTGTTAATATGGGCTTCCAAAGTACATGTACCTGCTGAAAGTGAATCCTGAAAATGGCTTTATATGTAGACGATTTTTTTTTTAATTTGTCAAAAATCAAAAAGAGGAATATGTAGTTGTTTTTCCTGCATTCCCTCCATATACTTATTATTTTCTTTACTAAGTATTTTTATATTGCACTTTACTGGTTTTTAGTAATACCAAATCCGGAAGAGTAAACTTAACCTAAATCAGCAATGTGTGGCTGGAAATAGACAACAGAATGTAAACATTTTCATTCGTACTTCAAATTCACTTTGCAACAATGATTCACCGCAGGAGCTAACATTTTATAGTAACATTGCTTTTATGGTTTGTGTTTTTTTTCATAATTTGCTAAATTTGTAACGCCCTGTGTTAAACTTAAATATTTGTTTAACAAGTAAATTACAATTTTCGATTTATTCCTCCCTACAGGCTAAACTCCCATGGTATGAATAAATTTGCATAAATTGTATTACTGGTGTATGAGATGGTATATAGCATGCGATTTTAACCAGACCTGACAGCTCATTTGCATATAAGATATTGACAACCGAGAGTATACAATTACAGTCAAATCCAGCATATCAATAAACGACGGATAGCTGAGGGAAATTCCTACAAGATTTGGTATTACTAATTCTACTTTCAGAAACAATTAATACACAAAGCTATTTGAATATAAAAATAGGAGATGTGGCATGATTGTCCATATAAGACAGCCATCCACCAAGTGACAGTCGAATCTAAACTTCTAAAGGTCCCATTATTGCCATAAACAATGAACCAGAGTCCACACCATAACGGAAGTTATATAAGGCCCCGAAATACAAAAGTGCTTGCCCTCTATGAAAATGTGTAAGAACACTTAAGGAAAATCATGATAAACATTTCTCTTCGGCAAATTTGTATCTGACAAAACACTGTCACCAATCATGGTATATCAACGGAATAGTTCATCCTTTAAAAGGTTTGTTTGATTTGACCGTAACGCAATTGTTTGGGTGGGCTTAAGAGCAGTACACACAAAATTATATTTGATGCTATTTATGGTAACCCACCCTTGTTTAAGGCCTTGTGGAGGTCTATAGATTTGTATATTATACTCTGTTTTTCTTGTGGTTGGACATTACCCCATGTCTTTCCTTTTTCATATTAAAGCCACTATTTGATTTCGCTTTAATGCCACTGACTAATAATGCACAAACACCTCTGTTCAATTTGGCTTTATCGAACGTTAATTTTCATAAGCAATTTCCACGCCTTTCCATCGGTTGTTTTAAAAAGTGATAATTTAAAAAGCGGGTTACATCCAATTATTATTAACGTCATGCACATTGATTCAGCTGGGTTTTTCACACAATATTTTAACTTCAAACGGCAAAATCACTTCATTCAAGAATAAGCAATTGTAAACAATGAAAACGTATTATCTACAATTCAGACTCAAGGGAACTGTTAGTTGGCCCACAGTCTGATTTACTTAGCAATATATCTGCTACAGGGGCGGTTGCAGGGGGCAGGGGGGGCCTTTGAAACGCAATAATGAAAAAAAGGACAAGTATGGGGTAAATCTTGGTCTTAATTTCCATTTTAATAAGTCGGGATCCGCCTCCATTTTTAAAGGACGAACTTGGGAACAATCGCCTTTCGGCTGGTAAATGAGAAACTCGTCACGTGTACTATGAGTCGAGTTGTCCTATTTGTACAATATATATATATTTGCATGCACGCATTCCGTATTATTCAAACAAAAATGAAAAAAATAACCAGTTTTGATGGTTCAACATACACACATAAGTAAATCAAATAATGCTCTAGGGTGCTGCAATGTAATACAAAGTGACTACATCTTGTTTAAGTGACAATTTACTTCTTTTTTTAGTTTGGCCTCAAGACAGAGTCTTTCCGTTTGTTAACAATAAAATAAACTTCCAAAAAGTTTTCTACATCATAAAAACACATCCAAATTTTGATCAAACACAAATTTAAACATATTTTTGCCGTTTTATCAAATACATCTAACTTTTCGCGTCATTAAAAATCTAAATAAACGTAGCCAGGGAAAAATCATAAAACATTTTTTAACTTTTTAAATTATAAAAGGTAAAGGGCGTGAAGGACATTAAAAATACAACAAAATCCTTTACTTCTTGAAATGTACATATAGCATATTAAAATTTACCATATTTATTGAACATTGGTAAACTTGTTTTTCAAAATATAGCTAGTATTGTTTAATAAGTATTGCAGCAGAATTTGCTTGAACGATCCTAGATATGCCCACCCCAGCTGCAAAATTGTGTCGCAAGTCTCACATACAAATTCAATTCGCATAAAAAAGAAATAATGGGTAAATTTCAAAGAAATCACACCAAATCTTATCCATATAAAACGTGTATAATTTCTATCTTGAGGTGTCCAAGACCATTCTATAATATACTGACGTCAAACTCTAAATCGCCCAAAAGCCTACATGTCAAGATGTATTTTTAAGTGACACAGCACTACTTGAATGAGGAACTTAAAAAATAAACAGTGAACAGCCATGACCCCAGACTTGAGCCGGGCACAGGCAACATTCGGAGGGATAAAAAATGTCTTGAACGATTCAAACTCTCCCTATTTTCTACATGGTCAAAAATGAAAATCATTTCTGGAGTATGTATAATACGGCTTTATATTTGTTCAACCGATATTCGAGGGATTTTAGAGCAATCAGTTATAGACTTATGCCCAGCTTTCTTCCTGATTTACAACCATTTTTGTTTTAATTGTATACTTACTTGCTGCTAATAACACGATACCCTGAAGCTGATATCACCCAAACAGGTGTAAAAATAGATAGTTTATTGGTCATTACAAGGGCGATAAGGTCTATATTAACCCCTTACATATTATCTGTATGTTAACATGTCTCCTCGGGGGTCAAATAAATAAACCCATGTAGATTATTTGTTTATAAGCGACTTTTGTACGATGACATCTTGTCCAGATATTATCTATTGATCAAAACATGGAAGTATTATTTTGACAATAATATAATACTAAATTACAGGATCAAACGAGATACTTGTGGCCTAATTTTGATAGTGACAGATGTTTGTGAAAGTTGTACAGCTAATGCAAGCCGAAAACTACCAGTTGTCGTAATAACAGAAATCAGGAAAAAACTAACGGCAGAAAACCATACGTTTTATCTGCTTTTCAAGTTATTCGACCGGATTATCAATCCTGGTGCACTGATTATTACGTGCAATTTAGCGGACTTAAGATTATTTTTCAGATAGGAATTTTTTTAATGAGACAAAATTTTCAATTTTGAACATCAAAATTAGTGCATTGAAGAATCTTACAAAAACATCATACATTCTTAAAACATTGATAATCGTATTTTTACGCAAAGACTCAGTCCAAGGCTCGAAATTGAATGTTAAACTATCTCAATTGTAAAAAATACGATTATCCATGGCTAACAATGCAAGATTCTATATTAATCAACGGAGACAGAAAAGCGGTTTAGACGTTAACTAAACCAAGACATTACATTCATTCGGTCTCCGTCACCTAGCTGTCCATGCCGTAGTAAGACTTGCTATTAACTTGTGCAGGAGCTTTAACCGGAGTATTACGTGCGACCATGGAGAACTGACGAGGTTCCCACTATCACCAACGATGCGGTGAACCACTGGCGACCAGCCCTGTCACAGTGTGTTTTGGGGACAAGCGGCACAGATGATGTTATCATATACATGTAGGAAACTTTCTATCTGCACAAACAACTATAGCGGCCCTTTAAAGATCCGGACAACGACACAAAGTCTACAGAAAGTATACTAAGAAATAAGTCGACAAAATAAAAAAGAGCCTACGCTATTTCCAGACCAAATTATTGTAAACAATACGACATTCAATTTACAGAAACTACTTAGGTCCGAGACGACCGATCGAGAGAAGTTTAATCACCACCAACCACCACAAACAGAAAGAGACACGCTTGTCAGTTTAGATGGCCTTGCTCGGAAAACTGTAGATTGGGATTTAATACGAAACATTTCAATTCTTAACAGACTTTTTCGGGGTCTTTTACTGCTTATGGTGTGGAATCTGGTTCATTGTTGAAGGCCGTAATGGGACCTTAGAAGTTAAAATTCTACAGTCATTTGGTGGATGGCTGTCTCATTGACAATCATGCCACATCTCCTATTTTTATATTTAAATTCAATGTACCCGGGCAGACTTTTTTTTGCAGGAACCAGTGAGCGGACAGAGTGGGCGGTTTGACTAAATATATATAATGCAATCATATCTTTAAAATCAGATTTGAATGATGTGTATTAAAAAGAAAAACTAATCTATCTCATTAGGCCACGTTGCAATTAAATTGTACATAGTCAAGTACGTCATCTATTACAGCCCAGAACAACACTGATTCATAAACTTATATTGTCCAAGTCTCTAATTATCATCTCACAGCATAGATTCCATTAAGTCCATTAACTCTTGATATCAATCTTTTATAAATGTGTTTGACCAAGGGCTAGTTGAGATTTTCTCATTTTCTACGATTATCACCCCGTCATTTCACACAAAAGCTACAATAAATCACGATTTGACTGGCGATATTGATACCATTTCCAAGGAAACAATTACAAATTCGTGGTTTTCTCGCCAATAATAAATATTTAGCGAATAGCCGTAAACTTGGTAGAAAATACATTCTCAGTTTAGGTGAGAAAATTCAATTACAGCTTTTAAGATTAATTTTCCGATAAAACCCAAGGCTTTCCGGACTAAATGGCGATACGTCTAATCACACAAAGGACGGATTACTTTTCATGTGTTAAAAAAGATAAAATGAGTCTTCGGAAGTTCAAATTTACATAAAATCAATTACAGTTGGTAAATAAGATTTATAATTGAAATATTTGTCCTTATTGAAAACGTCACTATTTATTTTCTTCAATCTAAAATTTTGTCTATTAAGAAAGCAGACCCTTTGAAATCCACAACTGTTTATTTAAAACTCATCAGTGTTCAATGGTCATTATATACCCGTCTCAGATCGTTAGATACATTCACTCAAAATAAGTTTCAAAGTAAAATAAAAAGTCAGCTGTCAATTTGAAGTTTTAAATTAACATGCATCAAGGTGTTCCGACATATGCAATTTTATAAATGTATTTATATTTTGTAAAGCTTTGGAGTGCTTGTGACAAAACAAATGTCAAATTGAAAACTCAAGCGTTGTCAACTAACGATCGATTCAAATTTGTTCGACCGCTGCACACGAGGTACACATATATTTTCATGAACTTGGACTAGCTCTTATAAATTTTTGTTTTACTTGCTTGAAGCAATCATAAATCTGAAAAAGGAATTTGGAAAGAGATCTAACTATCTTACCGGGATCCGGATAGGGTGTTGAAAATATCCCAAGTGTCATTTGTGTCCTTTTTAAAATACATGCCGTTTTTGTGGGGTTAAAAAAATTCTCGGCATCATCAAAGTGTACGCCCAAAGTGTTTTCTGTTATTTCTAACGTAATAGTTCTTCTTGTTTCACTCTGACAATGATGGCAAAACTGTGCAATAACTTAAGCAATCAAAGGTTATTATATTTGATGGAAAGTCGTGCTTGAGGTACGTTATCTTTATCCGCATGTTTTGTACGGTGCCAAATGAAGATGTCCCGTTACATAATGTTACGTGACAACAAAATGTCAGTTTATCTAAATCAGAAGCAGATGGCAAGGGAATACTTGGCAAATTAGCATTGGAATCCCTTTTTGAATTGCTAATTTTTGTTGTACTGTTTCAGTCACGTTTTGTGCCGTATCTGTCGGCTGTAGGTTACAACCAAAACGTCAAACTGTCAAAGTGTCAATCTAAATTGGTTTCATTAAGAAATGAAGCAAAAAATTCGCCTGAAGTTACAACAAAAAGGAAGATATTGCTGAAAAATTATTGGTTTGGCGAATATCTTCAGGTCTTTTAATTTGCATGTTTCAATTAATTTGCAGTGTTCTTCACGGGTTATTAGGTTCATAAATCTTCGTAATTAGATAGAAATGATATCATTACGTCTAAAAGACAACTGTGAAAATGAACTTTATCACAGCATCTCAAATTTCATACAGATGGAAATAATATACTTATTGTTTTGTTAAGACATCAGCTTACAAATTTAGAATTCTGTGGTATATTTCCAGGATTGTGTTAATTTAAAAATTGTTTTGTTTGAGTTAATTTTAAGGTTGTTCCTTGGTAACATTCTATATAGGATTTGCCTGACATTTTGTGTGCAAGTACTAGTCCTTTGTTAAGATGAAATCTAAAATGAAAAATTAAGTTCAGCATTCATGGAAAGAATATTGTATCTACCAGACAGACGCGACTTTTCACAACGTGATAAGCACTCTACTGGATTTACCTTTATCAGACCCGCTAGGCACCAAAAATAGTAATACCGGTAAAACGTAATGAATTCCCAGTCGGAAAAAAGTCATGAAACAAACCATTCCCTTCCCCTGGTCAGATAACTGACTTTCCTGTGGGGATGCCTTTTCAGCGACAGTTTTGATCATCTGTCTATCAATCTGGTCGTTATCAGTCAAAATGTAGTTACTGTATCCAATAAGTGATGCTATACCGTTCTTGAGAACATAAATTTCTTTTTCCAAGTTCCTAAATTGTGTATCTCAGTTGTATCGACAATTTGATTGAAGTCGTGTAGCAACTTCTAAGAAAAAACTTTGATTAAAAGTCTTTGTTCATCAATTTCCATCAACATAAAATACTTTTATCTCGGAATTGATAGATAATTTCATTCAGGGGAATCACTGGATTGCAAATGGCAGTAAATTGATATTCTAACAACACACAGAGCAGAGTAATCGAGCTGACCTGACCGATGCATCATGCCATTTTTTTTCAAAATATTTGCGTTACTTCAAACTTTAAATGTAAACAAACATCAACATCATGGACGATCTGAGACTATTAGATAAACAGAAGCGGATCCAGACTTTTTGAAATGGGGCCTACTTTTGTGGACCTAAGACAAAAATTTACCAAAATCTTTTCCTTTTTTATCATTTTTGCGTTTTAAAAAGGGGGGACATCCCTGAACCTCCCCTGATGAATGCATTCATGTATAGTATACACGTATTTTGCTTTGTAACTCTCATTTACTTTTGAGTATTCAGATCAATTTTGCAGTCAGCCATCTAGTCAGTGTGCCCTCAGAACGCAGCAGGTGGATTTAAAATCTGGTTCCTTCGAAAAACGATTTTAGTTTATTCGGGTTCACCGAACATGGCGAGTACAAATTTAAATCGTAATGTAATACAGAAACGAAAAATCTCCGGCTGTGAATCATGATGTAGTTCATTACAAATTGTGTACAGTACTATTGAATCCTTGCCCACTGTTTATTAGATCAGGACATTTCTATTATAACCAACTCTTTCAGACATTAGATTAAATAGCTGCGTTTTATATAGATCGCTAATCCAAATGATAAAGTCGAGATTGTTAATTTCAATCCCAAATGACTTGTATTTGTTGGAGAAGTAAGATTCAGCCAGACCTATGTATAATCCTGTTAATTCAATACAAAATGTAAGGTGTGTGCTGGTGAAAATCGATGGTAGAGACATTCTTGAAATATTTTCAGTGTTTTGAAATCATCAATATTTCTATTCAGAATTTTGATTTTTTAAATAGAACTTGACAAGAACAAGAGATACTTAGCACATTAATTCTACGTAGGCCAGGTTTCTAAAAGAACGGGGAGATTTTAATGATTTTGATATAAATAAAATGATGTAGTTTGTCAAAGAAAATTGAAAAATCAAAGCAAAGAATTTTCTGTTGTCCGCTTCATAAATTAAAAATGTGACGAATGTCCGAGTTTCCTCGCTGGTCATGCGGGGCATCTTTTTTATGATTATTATAACTTTATTGCTAAATTACACCCATAAGGGTCAAAGCAAATACAAATAAAATACAATGCAAAACAACATTTTGAGATGACACAATGTCAGGTCCGAAACTGTCGTAACTCCCTAAGTGGTATATCAAAGATATTTTATTATATATATATTTTTTTAATTGCTTTTTGCATTTCTCCCCTTTGCATCGATTTCGGGTTATAACCCGCCACTTACTGACCCTTTTACTATTTTTATGATGCTTTGATCTTGATTGGGTTTGCTGTTTTTTGATTGGATGTTACATTAGAGACAATAGCACTATGAATATTGAAGTAAATAAAAATATGACAAAAAGATGTCAATCTGAGATAATTAAAGCCTTTTTACTGGAAGAGGGAAAAAAACAGTACCGAAAACTCTTGAAATTTTGTGAAAAAACCCAATCGATGCCTTATTTTTCCTGATAAGAACTGAAAAAATGAAACAAAAATAGCACGTCCATAATTTCTCCCCTCTAGAAATGTGTTAACATTAATTTTCCTTCTGACTTCATTTATATTCGGAACATTACCCTATAGAGTAATATATACGAGCATAAATCACATTTGATCATGTGTCTAAGTCGTTAACTGACAAAACATGTTCCACGCAAGCCAAGGATTAGCAATACTATAATGGAGGGATTCTCTCGCGAGATTTGAAATGTCAAATGCAGTATCTTCTGTTTATATTGAGACGGACAAACCTTTTCATTTTGACAACTCGAATAACATTGTTACTTTTTTCATTATAGTCCGTATATGTATATACGTCCCTAGTGTCGTCAGCCCCGCGTGATGTTTGAAAAATAAGAAAAAAACATCCCCAGTTTCCTTGACAAGAAAGTCTTTCAAACTAAAAATTCTGGTATTTCAGACTAAAGCGTGAGACTATTTCTGTATTTCAGTTTTAAATATGAGGTTACATGTATTTTCAGAAATCTTAGTTGCCCTATATGTCAGTGATGTAAATTTGGAAAGTCTGTGTGACATGAATTTGGAGACCGACCATTTAAATTCCAAAGGGTTGGACTATGTTTTGTTTTTTTAATCTGTTTTGGTCCTGATTATGGTTCTATACTTTAAAGAAAAAAGGACTGATCAAGAAAATAAAAATATTTTTATTTCAAAAATCATATAGAATATATATTCTGGTCGGTCATGTCTATAATTAAATAATAACACAATGTAATAAAAAATTCTAAACCCGAATTAAAACACAGTCCAAATTAGTGCCTTTAACGTACACTGTATATATCAAAACTGAGACTACTAAAACATACGTGTTTTAGTAGTCTCAGATCAAAACAATAGAGGAATCATACCATGTTTTAAGATTTCATGAAAATAAAATCATACCCATTTGGGGAGGGGGGGCACTCTAACCATATATAGGGATGAGAATAAAAATATAGAATAAAAAATAGTTTATTGTTTAATGAGTTCTGGCAACGTTTAATAAGCTCTGATAAATTATCTCTGTGACAGAATATTTTCAGTAAAACGTCTTATTTTTATACTTAAAAATAGAATAATAACAAAATAAATAGACTTACATCAAAATGCTTTTAACCCACCAAAAATACTGCAGTAAATTCCACAGAAACGAAACGATATTAACAACACAAAAATCCACCATTACATAAAAATTTTCACAAACACGAATTCACGCATGGCGTAAGCATATATTAGACAAGAAATGAGTCTTTAAAGGCATAAAAAGCAAACGGAGTAGTAATAAAAATTGTACAATACAAGGTGGTTTTGACAGGTAGCTGTCACACGCTTGACAGATCTATTTCATCTTGTAATGTCGTTAATTTTAAATATTGTATAAATGAGGTCTTTCTCATAAAATATTGAATACTACAAATGAAATCTAGGACATTGTCACAATAATAAATGTTTTAATCCGGTTGCCCGGGAAACGGATTGAAGTTGTAACCTTAATTAGTATTTTTTAAATTAAACGTATCGCAACTTTTTGATCATTTGCCAAAATGTTACTAGATACCCGCTTCGCAGTTGGTAGTTTTCTCCGCAAGGGGGGGGGGGGGGGGGGGGGGGGGG
>JAULBM010139923.1:0-18349 GCA_032357055.1 Geukensia granosissima | reverse complement strand
TTTAAAAAATTCAGTTTCCATTGCAAATAACAGTGAATCGAAGTGGAGACGACAGTCATTCAACAGTGAGTGGGAACGTCACTGTATGACTTAGCAACACCCGGGTATATGGGTTAGCAATGCCCGGGTATATGGGTTTTTCATATACGTGACGTCAGCCAATCGAAATCCGAGATTTTTACTAAGCCGGGGATAATATGTTTTTTTTTTCCTTTTTAAAGAGTAAACTAACAAATATTTAAGAATGTAAAATTACAATGTAAATTCTGATTACGAATAAAGAGAATAAGTTGTAAAAAGTAAACTTACACGTAAGGGTTTTGCAGCTCTTCGGTGACATAATTCAAATTATTCCTAAAAAAAGAAAAAAGAAACCAATTTCTGAATTAGATATATTAGATATATATAAGTTAGAGCAGAGTTAAAAAAAAAGATTTTAAAAATAAGCATCAAGTGAAAATGACTATTTTACTCAATGTTGAATACAAGTCAATATTTTAAAAAGATTTTACTCTACAAATTTAATCCTTAGATACATTTGACAGATATGGTGTTTTTTCAAAATCAACATTTCGACACGTACACGTGTTCCTATTTGTGGCCACTAGCCTGTATGAATGAAAATCCAGGAAAGATTTGAACTTTTATCACTCTCAAAAATCAAGTTTAGAATAAGTTTCGGATTTAAGACTTTTTTTATTATTTTTTATTTGTTTTCAAACAAATACAATACAATACAAATCACATAGCACATTAGACAAATAACAGCAAAAAAAAGAAATAAAGAAAACTGTCACTAACACACCCATTCAAATACCAGGCTAATATTCCATCTTTTACAAAAAAGAAAAAACTTTTCTTCAGAAAAACAAATAAGTTTTCCAAACATATTAGTCAAAAACATACATGCGACTAATGCGATTAGAGCCAAAAACCCATGATCCACAAAAAATATTAAAAGGAAAGACCACCTTTGTTATAAGCAGGCTTCTTATAAGAATTAATACCTATGTAAACAAAAATAAATAACTTTAAATACAAAAAGTCCTTGCATAAAATGCACAAGGTTGTAAAAAAAATCGAAATCTTCAAATTACATGTAAATATTTTTAACTAGATTACTTCAAAATCATGCCATCCTTTTTAACTGCACAAATGAAAAAGGGAAATTTTGTCATCCCCGACCCGACAAAAAGCGCCAACTGTATCCATTTCGTCCAAACCCACTACTGACAAAAACATCAGTCCTCGAGCTGCAGATCTCTTCCTCTGCCACTCTCATTCGGACATCTTACTACGTAGCTTCTCGTTCTTTTTCTCTGTAAATCCGGCTCGAAATTATTGAAGTCCCAAATTTTCCCAAATCTCCAGACATCATACGCGATCATTAAATGTTTACCTATTCAAAGACTTCGTGACGTCACAACTATACCATTGGCGTGGGAAATTCAAAAATCTTTATTTTAAAACAGCGATTTTAATAGTAAAAAGGGCACATTCATATTTTTTCATTTTATTTTTATGACCATTCGACCGATAAGCTTTAATATTATAACTTAAAAAAAACACGGTCTTCTCCTTTAATATTTTCGACAATCTAGGAAATTCTTGTATCTTAATGACGTCAACAACTTAAGCGTGTACACTTTTGTACAAAAAAAAAAAGAAATTTGAGTTCATGTATTTTTTCTATTCATAAATAATATTAAACTGATGTTTTGTGATGAGAACATTCTTCTTTGTAGAAACAACTCGGCGCAAAAACAATGCTGCTGACTTTTAAGCAATATGGATACTGATTTAATGATTTTTGAATATATATTAACAGATTTAATGGTTTTTGAATATAGTTACAGATTTAATGATTTTTGAATAATTTTACAGATTTAATGATTTTTGAATATATTTTCTGATTTAATGATTTTTGAAAATATTTAGAAAACAAGTTAACGTTTGTTTTTCCTTAAAGATGAAAATAGAAATACATGGCATGCATACGCGGCCATTAACAGGTTATTTACATACTACCAAAGGGGCAGACAGAAATCGTCGAGTCGAAAGACATACAAGACCATGGCCAACAAAATGAAACTAAAGACAAACATAGAACACACAACACTACACTGACAACTAAAGCTGGAGTAACACGAACCCTACATACAAGCCATTCTCAGCTTAAATGCATCGTAACATGTCACTAACATACCTGCCATCGCTAACCCAATACAGCTTCATATCATATACTTACATTCCACCTTCATTTTCCCATAATGCATGATATAAGTTACGAACATACAATTGAATCATGAAGCTTCTTGTAATAGCACATCATACCAGCCGTCAAAAAAATAATGAATCATGAAATATAATAATTAACCAACAACCATCGGTCCATAAAGCATTGTTAAATAATAAAAATATTCCCGAAACATGCTTGCCATCATTGCATCGTAATTTGTTATTATGAAAAATATAAAATAACCAATGTTGAATAAAACATGGAGTATTTTCGTATGCTATATGTAAATTTCAAGGAGTAACCTCTCATCAGTTGCATTATACTCAGAACGTAGGAAGTCCAAGGTCTAAACATAGCATATGAAATCGCAACGGGGAATTAAATTCGACGGCTGGGAACTACTAAGTGCAATACTATGAAAACAGTCAACATTGGTCAAATTGCATCGCAAAATATTATCAAAATACCGTTCATCGTAGACAAAAAGTACGTAATTAAATGTTTTCAATTATGTGGTCTAAGGCTGGGATTTGTATCCCGGTCAGATCATCAGGCAGAAAATAGTTACCTAATGTATTTTATAAAAGAGATTTTTTCAGGAAAATTATTTTTAAAGAGGTTATGTCGGCAAGATTTGTATCAATGTTAAACTCAGCAAGAGTTTTTATGAAGTTAAAAGAAATTAATTCGAAGTTACCATGAAAGGGGATGACAGAACTCGTTAAGTCAGAAGACGGACAAGACCGTGGCCAACAAAAAAAAAGGGGGGGACGGAAGACAAACACAATAAGCATGACACTACACTGAAAACTAAAGCAAGAGTAAGAAGAACCCTACAAGAACTATGGTGAGTTCAGATTCTCCGGAAGGGTAAGCAACTCCTGCTCCACAAGTGGAACCCGTCGTGTTGGTGGACAAAACCGATATATAGTCGCAATCAATGTTAATCACAACCGGTACAGGAACGGATTTATTTTCACAACACTGTGAAGATATCCATTGTTATTTGTGAAATGAATATTTCATACCGGTCAATCAAATTATGATCGCAAAATCAGGGTAAGTCCCATATTTGGTCAAAATTTAAGATTTTGTGAAACACCAATATAAGTTGTTGTGAACAAGTTGTTTAATAGCCTCTTTTAACAATTCCTCGCGTACACTTATATAATTTTCAACATTTCGACAAAACAGCAGGCTAATTTGACTATAACATTTTCTGTAAAAATGCAAGATTTTTCGCGCTTTCTCAAAATAGATTTGAGCATACAAAACATCACTGACTTAGATATTTAAACTTAACATTTGTAGTTGACAGATCATTAACTGGAAAAGTTTAGTCCTAGGTGTTTGTGCGAATTATATCAAATCGACACAAAATTGTATCAAATTAAGTAATTTCATAGTATTTTCAGATTAAAGGCAATTTAAATGCAAACCAATAAAGCTAAAATGTTTTGGGTTATCTTTTTTATACATTTTTTTTCAATGCAAACGATTTGGAATATATATATTAGCCATTTTCCTTTTTTGGCTAAATAGACCGTTGTCCTTTAAAAATCCTAGCAAACAATATACAAACATACCATCCATCATAGGCCCATAACGCATCGTAAAATGCCAGGGCTACTCCTGATGCTGTGCTTGTCGTTCCGTCAAATCCTGTCTTCATTGTAGCAGTATTACCTGTTATTGTTAAAATCAAAATGACAATTTTTTAAATCACATTTTATTTCAAGAAACATGAAATCTTACATTGTCGATAGTTGACTATGGCTTATTTGGGAATTTTAACATTTTGAGATGTTGTTTTCTAACCGAAAATCGTGTTAAGAGTTATCCTTTGAACAACATTATGACGTATTTTTGGGTTGATTGTCAAAGTGACAAGGGTGATATTGGGAGATATGGGAAAACAATTGTTATGCAGCTGGGTTTATAACGTTGATTTTCGATTGGATAATGAAGAAATTTTCCGTGACTGCATCAAATTCACGTTTGATGCTTTTGGAGAAACAGCGCAAGCGCAAACGTTCATTTTATATTTAAAATGTTCCGATTAAACGTAAATGGAGCCTGTTTTAAATTACATGTTTTACCTTGTCCAAGTCTGACCAATCCTCCAATTACAATGATGAACAAAGCAATCAGTTTGGCTGCTGTGAAGAATACTTGTACACTGGCCGCTGCTCTCGTGTCATAACAATTAATTATTGTTAGTGTAACTAAAAAATATTTGTCATAAATAACGACTGGAAAGTTATATTTCATATTTTTATATTTCTTTAATGTATGCTATTGTATTACACATTTTGCACTGTCGTACGGTGAAATTGATAGAAGTTAAATGAAGTTGCAAAATTCGTTCATCTTAAGCTTTCAGTCTGAATTGTTTTCTGAAATTTTTGCAGTCGAATTTATTTTTGAATAAAATTATAAACCTGAAAATGCATACCTATTGCTGTGGCTGCAATGACCTTGAGTGGCACTTCCGGTATTCCACAATATGGCAGGAACGTTATGACGTACGATGAAAACGTTAATGTAATGATAGCTACACTTGACGGTGTTAGCACTATAATCTTAGTCCATGCAAATAGGAATGCCATCATGCGACCCATGGCTTTGTACATGTACGCATACTCTCCACCAGATTTTTGAACGATACAGCCCAATTCCGCATACGACAATGCACCTTTAAAAAGCGAGAATGAAAATAAAATTTATAAAAAACAGCTGATGCTGGAAGAGTATTGTATGTCTCTGAATTGTCAATCTCGTGGTTAAATTTTAATTTGTCGTTAATACATTGTATTTATACTTAACTGATTTGTCGCTTGGTCCGTCACACGAAAACTTAAACCGAAATACTTAACGTTGCAAACAGTGACGGTGACACTCATGCTTGCTTCAGGATCAGCATGTTTTAATCTTTAGGTTTTTTCAGTTTCTGAAGGATATGTGTATAAAACGGATTAAATAATAGGCTTTATGGAACAATAAAAGTCTTGAAGAGTTGGTAGTTTCAACTTTTCCATTAAATAAGTAATGGAACCTGGATTCTATAGCGTACTCATTGCTGATTAATCTTGCGAATCCACATTTTACTGGTAAATGTGTCAAGGCGTCTCAGACGCTACTGGTGTTTTCTAAATGTGGTCTGACCATTGTGAGGTACGCTTGGCGTTTGACATTCTTGAGAAATTTACCAAGGTTCCTTCTTTAAAATCCAAGCGATCTGCTGACTTTGTTGATTATGTTGTTAATATAATCATTCTAATATAGCGTTCAGGTTACCTTTACATCCAAGTATGGATTCTGTGTAACTGAATCTAATACATGTCCATTCAAGTTATAGGAGTAAAAAATGGCATTTCCTATGTCATTGACGTACAAAGAAAAATAACAGGTCCTTATACAGTACCTTGTGGTACACCAGATTTTACATGTACAATGTCCTGAGTTGGATTATTCATTCTACATCTACAAACCTTTTGAATGTCTCTTTGTCAACCATCCATTGAGTTACCATTTATTCCAAAGTAATATAATTTTATTTAGCAGTCTGTTATGTGGCACGATGTCGAAGGATTTAAGAGGATAACTTGTTGTTTATTGTCAAGACTGTATTTCTTCTACTGTGATTATTAATTGTGATTCGCAAGATCTCCATTGTCTCAATCCATGTTGGAAATCGAAAAGAATGTTATTTCAAATGAATCAGTATATGTCTAAAGTATGATGTGCTCTAATAATTTACATGGAATTGATTTTAAATAAATGGGTGATAATTTAACTGGTTTACTTCTGTCTCGGTTTTCAATAATGCTGCTCTGTTTGCTATTTGTCAGTCCCAAGTAAATATCCACAACACACTACAGTTTCATGCCATCGAATTAGTGCTTAAAATGATTGACAGTTATTGGTAATTAAAGTAATGCTTTCTTTGATTTTGTTGCTTGGTACCTGCATTTCCAGCATCAGGAACGCGTGAGCATTTTTCTGCAATTTGGAATTCGACAATCTGAAATGCTTCCGTCTGGAATCCCCATCCCTAAAGCTTCGGACTAGCGGCGATATTTGGTGAGGTTTCCAAAACGAATTCTTGGATGAAAATCGAGCGGACAGAAAATATATTTATTGCACTAGAAGGAGTTCCGGATTTTTGGTTTAGGGTCGTAACCGGTAATAATAAACGCCTGAAGATCTAGGTTTATAATCATACGATTTCATCATTTTTCATGGGGGACGTTTGCCGGGTTTATCTCACATGAGTCTGCACTTGTAGTTATATAACTAAACATTTCTTATATACAAATACCTACCTAATAAAGACAGAATTCCACCTGCTCCCCATACTATCAAACTTAGTCCTACCGATCCTGTTTCTGCTAACACTCCCTTCGGAGAAATAAATATTCCAGAACCTAAGGAGAAATATCACCGTTGCTAGATATTGTATTGTTATACAGATATATATATATATAGTTTATCTAAAAAATAGATGTTCAATAATTGCAAGAAAATTGACAACTGTCTTCGATTTCTTAACTTACCTCTGCAAGATGTCACATTCCGAACATGAAGGTTTATTTGCTTAAATTATGGTACAGCGGTTTGGTTCAACATATCCTTTACAATCTGAATGTGTTCTGTTTTAACCATATTTGATGGTCTGATAGTTATTGTCCAAGACATTTCTGTAATAGGCAAATCCCTCCAAGATTTATGATTTACGTTGTTTTTAGTTTTTAAGTGTATTTCAGTTTATTAAAATCAATAATTTGTTTTCTGCCTAAATTAACGTCACAATATCTGCTCAGTTCGAAGAGAGGTTTGTGAAATTACGACGATATGAATATACAGAATGGATTTATCTCGTAGAGCATACAAAGTCAATTTTATTCAAAGTACAATATTTTAATATATTGTATCTTACTTTCCCACGAACAACCAAACAGTAAAACTCCAGTCATTTATGATACAACAAAACTATAACTGAATATGCACAAGTAAGTTTTGAATGTCCCTGCAGTCATCTGATGAAACACGGGATATCACATCATACTTCTTTTATGGAAACGTGGTAAATAAAGCTCGGAAATTTATACTTAATCCACACTGTCTTTACATTCATCTTAATAAACCTATCCGTAAAGGATATCAGCGCAGTATTATTTTAATTATTAAATGTTTAAATGTATTTTTTATCAGTACTAATATTGACTTTCTTGTTAATAGCTTATTGCGAAACTAAACAGTTTATATTTGCTATAATATTTTATATTGGCGTTTGCACAATCCCATGATTTGAAATCAAAGATACTACAGAAACAGAAAGGTCTGCTTCTTACCTAGACTTACACCTAGAAATTGACAGTGAGGGCGGGTTAAGAAAACTTTACTTAAGAGATATATTGATTTTCCGATTGTTTCCGTTCATGTTTAGCAACATCCCAGCCGCATCTGCATATTGTATATTTCTCAGTTGATACGCTATTCCATGGCTTGTGCTTCCTATCAGGATTTAATTAAAAGAGGGTTGCAGCTGACTGAGCTACTGAGAAAAGGGTTTCTTAGGGAAAGATTAGAGTCATCACTCATTTCACAAATGACAATGGATATCTTCTGACTGTCATAAATACAAATCCATTCCTATACGGGTTGTGATTAACATCGATTGTGGCTATACATCGGCTTTCACTACTACTGAGTAACACGACGGGTGCCACTAGTGGAGCAGGAGTTGCTTACCCTTCCTGAGCGCCTGAACCCTAGTTTTGTAGGGTTCGTGTTACTCCAGCTTTAGTTTTCAGTGTAGTGTTTGTCTTTCGTTTCATTTTGTTGGTCATGGTCTTGTCTGTCTTCCAACTTTACGATTTCTGTCTGTCCTAAGGTATCTTCAAATTCCTATAAATTAATGTAAATGAAAGACCTAATCACAAGTTTAACATGAAATTTTTAAAGTCAGTGGACCATGACTGTGAGTTCTTGGAAACAAAATGTATTAATGCTGATAAAAATGCATACAAAATATGAGTGACTTGCCGTAAAGGGTTCATGTCAAAACTGACCTAATTAAAAAAAACTTTAACAATTGTTGACACCCCCGCTGCCTCCATCAACGCTGGGAACAGCATACCTATGTTCACGACTTTCATCACAAGCGAAACAAAAAGTAACAGGCTAACTTTTTACTTTTTATTGATAAACACACTGAGGAATTTGTGTTCAGTATACACACAAAAATCAGTAACATCAATAAATTACATATATATTTACACCAAAATTGGAAAATATTATTTTTCTCCTGTCCCTGATTTGTTGTCATGTCATAAAAAATAAATAACAACAATATCTGAAAATAATGACATAAATATACAGCCAATCTAGTGTATTTTACATTTTTCATCCATATGTTTTCCCTCTTTAATTGAATCATCCCTTCTTCTAAATAAAAAAAATATTTGGGATAAATCAGATTCTATAAAATTTCTTGATATTTCAGACTTTTCAAAAAACAGATTTATTTTCATTTGGTATAATAAATGAAATACAATCAAAGGCTCCTATGTCACTAACATGTCACATCTTTGGACTACCTTGATTGCATAGAAAACAAACAAAATACTGTACATAGAATCATACTGGTCAGAACCATATAAGGACCTACCAATCAAAGTCTGGTTCAAGTTAGCTTGTGCTGCAGCCATTAATTTTATGCCGTAAACTGCTCCTAGTGTCATATGATAAACTAAGTTTAGAGACATCCATTTTGAGTGTGTTGGGAAGTGGGACATTCAGATTCAATTCTGCAAGCAGATCACCCATGATTCATTTCACCAAAGTTTGATGCCTAGCGATTTCAAGACAAAATATGACTTTAAGGTAAAGTCATACAGGGTCTTATGTTAAATTCCGACTAACAGAGGTAATAATCTTGCTTACAAGGTGGCTTATTTGATGCCATTTAGAATGGAGACAACCAAAAAAATATTCTGCCCAAGTTTGCAACTAGCCTTTTTAGTATCAAAAGAAAAAATCTAAAACAAACTCTCCATAGGGCCTGATGAAAAATAAAATTGGACTGCGGAGGAAATCTCATTTTGATCATTCCATATAATTGAGAAAAAGGACAAACAAGCACTTACCCACTTACTAACTTTCCGAGAAGTTGAAGATAAAATAAACTTTAAAATTTTCAATCCTGTTCAATGTTTTGCTACTGCTAAATAAGTTTTTGCAACTATCTTGGTTAGCAGTTCAGGTCTGACTCAGTAAATATACTCCTGCAAGATGACCACTCAAGGAACATCCAATCAAAGTCTGTTTGCTACTAGCTATTTAAGAAATTTTCATATATGATCGTATGTTACATTTCTTTGCCATTTAAGTTGGTGGCTCAAAGGAATTAATTAAAGAGAAGACTTTAAGGCCACTCTAGATTTATTTTTAGTTCTTTTGATTTTAAGTGAAAAAAATTTGTGCAAGCGAGCAAAAATTTGTATTTAATTTTTTTCCCACAATGGCAAAATATTGGAGCGCAAACTCAAAAACTGATGCAAACACAAAGTTTTTCTGTTAGTTTTGTATTTTGTTAAGAGCAAATTTTATAACTTATATGTAGGAATAACAATGAAATTTTGTAAAAAATGAAAAAAATCTGGAGTTTTTTGTACCCATAATATGAGAAGAGAGCCAATCAAAATAACTTTTAATTAATTTTGAGTGACCTAAATGATTTTTGGCAATATCCAAAACCAAATTTAATATGGCATTTTTTGTCCCTTTAAGCATTTTGGTTGGTAGACATGGATGCCAGATATCCCCTTGAATGAGAACCTTTCCAGTAAAGTTCAGTAAAAATCTGCACTTAAGAGTTTTAAATAATTTTATTTCAAAATTCTTCAATGACGATAGCTGATTAACAATCCAGAAGAGATATGTCATGACATGCACAGATTAAAAACTATGAATTGATTTTATTAGGGAAACAGCTAGTAAGACCTACATTTATGTACATATAAATACCAATTCCGCAGCAAAGTCCTCTCACCTCTTGCATCAGTATATGACTATGCATAACCCTAGCCAGGAGGGGTTCGAGGAGTTCAGACGACCCCCCCCCCCTTGAAAACCAATAAGCACTATTAAACTCCCATTTCAGATTGAAGTTTGACTATTAAAGTCTAAAACACAGGACTGAAATGCAAAAACAGTGCCAAGAAATGTCGAGATTGTAGGATTTTGCACCACATTCCCCAGAACCCAAGCCATAAATGTTGCTTCGAAAGTCGATGTAACCCCCTTTGATAATTTCTGGCTACGGGCATGCTCTGCCACTAGTGATGAGAGCTTCCTTTCATGGTGGCCAAACCATGAATTCTTGGTATTGTGACACAATAATTTCTTGACATCAAAACTATTGTAATGTCGCAATTCAGGCAAATAACATTGATCATGAGTGGCAGAGTTGATGTGGTATAACAAAGAATTACCCATCAACCCCTGCGTAGGAGAATGTATAAAAACATGTACTATGTCAATTCTGAAGAAAAATGCAAAATGATAGTCTGCAAAACAAACAAACCTCTTGTTCCATTTTCAAATAGCATCATTGTCATATATAATCTACTTTCTATATTTTCCAATAAATAATACACTAAAACCTGTTTTGAGAGGCCTATGCCATGATAAGTCAACTTCTTTTGGAAGACCACTAGAAGAAATTAGAAGATACCACAGGGGCAGACAGAAATCATTAACAGGCATCAGTCTATATAATCAATACAAAATGTTCCTCTTCAGAGAAAAAAACTTTTTTGAAAGACCACATTTTGATTCCTTAAAATGGGGCGTTTCAAAACCCCAGGTTTTACAATATATTAATTTCAAAAGAACAAAGCACAGTGGTAATCAATATCATTTCACTGTACAAAATAAACAGTTTTTCACTAAATCAGTCAAGCACAACTCAAGGCCATTGTAAATAGGTGTTTTTTTTCACCGGGGCATCACAACTTTGATTGCCTCACCCTTTATCTGTACAAAGGTTATCCAGGGCGCCCTTTGAATAATACAAGCTGTTTTTTTATTTATATTCAGTCTTTGTCATTTATCTTGGACTAGAAATGTACTTGTTTAGCATCTGATGGTAACTGTTCTACTGGGCAGTATGGACATTTTACCCTGAAACGAAAAGAATAATATTTATCAATGGCACAAAGAAAACTATAGAGACTGAAATGTTTACAGCCTTCAAGGGATTCACAAAGCAATCATTTATTCAAGAACTATTTCCTACAATATGTGGAAAAGAAAATTGGATAAACAGAGTGTAAAAAGATCAGAGATGCTTAAAATCAGTAACTGTTTTTACAGGAAACCTTCCATCTTAATTTATGCAACTTTTTTAGGAGATGTGCATGTTTCATTTTCCTGCAGAAACATTACAACTTTCAACATAGCATTATCTGAGAGCTATTCCATTTAAAAGGACATGGTTGGGTATGTTAAATATTCCATCTCAGCCCTCCACAACAACAACTAATACACTTTTATCCTATCTGTTGCAAATACCTTATGGGCATGTTACAATAAGTAATCCAGAATCCAGGTCCCAAAATAAAATATTCCTTCGTACTGTATATAGATTGACTTGCTATCTAAATTGGTTTGCTATCAACTATGTGTAACAAAGGTCTAGTGACGGGTCAGTCCCCCCTAAAAAAGGTTTTTTTTAAGAATAGGTATAGACTAAGTTGAAATAACCAATAAAATCTTATATAAATGATAGGTCAGCATGCATAAGTGACTCTTATTAGCTTTTAGACTTGACATCACTTAGCATACTATGTCCATTTGTTGTCCGTCCATTGTCTGTACACTTTTAATTTTCATCTTCTCCTATGAGACCACTAACCCAAATAGCACCAAACTTGAAAGGAAGCATCTATGGAAGATCCTTTGCAATTTCCTTGTTTTAATCTGATTGGACTACAAACTGCCATAATTTCATAGTTTTTTCTCACATTGGCCGAGAGATTTGAAAATTGTAAAGAATTCGGTGAAATGTATTGTCTGGAAATCACTTGGTATTATTAGTAACAATGCACTTACTTTCGGCCAATGAACCTAAGATTAATTAGGATTTTTCCTCTCTCCTTGTAGCCAATTGATTTTAAATCTGCCTTATTAAGATTTTATCAAAAATTAACTTTAGAAGTCACTTGTCTGTAACCGTCACTGTTGCTTCTTCTCACAGGTGACCACTTAACACAAGTTCAACAATTATGATGTGCTTCAACTGTTCAAGCAAAACTCAAATCATCATTTGGAAAGTATATATTTTTATATAATTATTTTTTTAGTAACACAAACTTACTTTGAACCATTTGACAATTTGGTTAGAGCATCTTTTGATATCACATGACCACAGATGAGTCTCATTGGTGGGTTGGTGTCTGTACTTTGTTGTCGTAATATCGGACAGGCAAAGATGGAATGGTATCTGAAATCTGTTCCAAGATCAATCTCAACCTGTGAAATATATTTAAATGCAGAGTTAGTTAAAAATCCAGACACTTAACTACCCCTGTTATTTGTTTGGTCTGTTTTATAAGAAAATGATTATCATGTTAAAATAATGTAATTTAAATATATCAACTAACAATTACATTGTACATTGTAATGAAAAATGCAAGAGGTATGTATATTAATACAAGAGGCTTCTCAAATGAACATAATGAAAACTAGAAAAAGCAGCTGGCGGACTGTGCAGTATGTCCCATCTGCACATGTTACTCCTCAGCAGATTGAAATCGTCAACACATTTGTCAAATTCTTTAAGACATTTAAAGTCAATCTGAGTTAATGAATATTAGTTATTAAAACAACTAAAATCAGTATTAGGCTACATAGAATACGCACCAAATGCTATGAATGAATCTCTAAGACCCAAACTCTGCCAAATACATTAAATAAATATATACTGAAAAGTCTCTTTTTAAATGGAGTTTACCGCAAAACTTAACAGTGATTATGCATGAAAGGTAGCACTTTATGCTCTGTCAACATTTGTTGGTGCAGATAAGAAATGTTCTTGAAGAACCTTATTAAAATTACATCATACTTGTAAAACACATGCATATCAGAATATTGTAGTAGTGAAATATCACCAAAAATAAATCACAAAAGGCTTCTCAAAACTTTACGGATAAACAATAATCACTAAATAAAGAAATAAAGACCTGTAAGTGACCTAATTGGTTTTAAATTAATACATGTTAGAGAACTGTTGTTGTGATAATAAATTATTCATACACATCATAAGAGGTTTCTAAGAAAAGACAAAAATGCAGGACTAAAATAAAATTGGGAATTATTGATGAACAAGAATGATTTAACTTCAACAGTCAGGATTACTACCATATAAGGAATGAGGTTATGAAAGTTCAAATGGCCCTAAAACTTTTCATATTTGTCTGGGTAAACATCTGAGCATGGAAATCAAAGATATTGCAAATTTTAATATAATCCCAAAGTCTAATCAACTTTCTATGCTCAGATTTTTACCCCCAACCAAATGAACTTTTCTTACCTTAAACAATAAAATTCAACATTTTTGCAAAAATATGTGAAATTCTTTTGAAAGATTGTTATATAAACCTAACTGATGCTTAGAATATGTCTCAAAATTAAATTTGGAACTTTCTAAATTTTTAATTTTAGAAGTATATGCAAATTTTGGTAATGTTGTTGACTGTTTAAGCAAAGATTGTACAGGTCAAGGGAATTAACTCTGTAGGCTTAACAAACATTTACTGCTTAGAATTTTATATTTTTCTTCTTTGTGGCGTAGACAACCGCAACAATCTCTCTAAGTTAAATGCTGCAATATATGTGGTGTTAATACTCACTGGAAGCTCATCTTTATTACTCCACACTCCAGAGACCTGTCTTTGCTGCATGACTTGTTTTATATTCAGTAATGGTGGTAAGGCAATACAACCTGCTTTAATACTGAAAAAACAGAATTTTGTTAAGTTACAATGTATTGTTTATTTTTTCATAAAAAGCATACACAAAAATGTAACTTCAAACATACATGTCATAGAAAATCTCTTCAGATTTTGGAATGCTTAAATTATATGGCTTAGCTGGTAATATTGAAAATCCTAAATTTTGAGAATTTGATAGAACATAGTTTGAAATAACTGTAATGTGCTATTTATATATTTAAACTGATATATAAAAGAATTTATGTATAATTGATGTGTTTATTTTCATTCATAATAGTTGGTGGATGATTCAATATCACTATATAGTTCAAACTTCACAGCAAAGTCCTCTCACTTCCAGTGTCAGAAGGTGACTTGTTAATGGTTATGTGAGCTTCCTCTTATGGCTGCCAAAACCATGGATACATGATTGTGATGCAATAATTTCTTGACTTCTATTCAGACAATCAATGGCATACCATGAGTGACAGAGTTCATGTGGTATGACTTATGATTACCCATCAACATCTGCGTAAGAGATTATCTACAGTTGCCACACTCTGAAGAAATGTTCAATAATTTAATGTTAGTTTTATTTTTGAGAGACAACATTTTCAGTGAATACCAGGATATAGTTTGGTCAAGGGGTTAAACCAAAAGTTACGTTTTGATGTAATTTTCACAAAGTTATGATATGGTGCATTGGTACCTGACACTCAATGGACTCTCCATTGACATTCCCATTAATGTACAAGCATCCCGTGTAAACACATCACAGATCTCATCCCAGTAAATAGGAGACATCAAATGGCTGTATGAGGAGTTCTGTATTCCTTGTCGGAGAAATAGTAAACTGCCCATCAAAATCTGTATGTCTAAAACAGAAATATGAAAACTTATATATAATATTTAATACAACAAACAATCCAGCATGATTGTAGACTATTAAATCTCTAATTAATTGTAAGTTAAGATTTTTAAAATAAGTTTATACTGCTTTACGTATTTTCCTTCAATTTCACAATCAACTGTTATTCTAGCAAAGAGCAAAAGTGCTGATATGAAAGCATTATATAAGAAAAAAACAGCCATAATACTTCAAAATCAGCCTCTATGATACTTATAGGTTTGCCCCACCAATATCAAATACTTGAATAATATTGCTTTTTGGCCCCTGTCCAATATGTCTTTAATGTATTAGCCTTATGAACGGTAATATTGGCCCGGCTTTTGTTTGGCCAAAAAGCTGTATTAATCATTTGACTTGTATTATTTGATAAAGTTTGTCTAATTTTAATGCACTCTTTTATGCCATTCAACCAGTTTAAAAAAAAACAATTATCAATCTGCATGCGCTAATTATCAACTTCAATTCAGCTGGGTTTTGGACTTTATTTTAACAGAAATGGCAAAATTAGTCCATTAACAACTTAAGACAAAAATTTTTCATTGTTTGAACATTGATAATTGTATTTCAATCTTAAAAATTATATGTTCTAATTACTAGCCAAGGCTTGGAATTCAATGATTATCTCTATTGAAGAAAATATGAATATCAATGGCTAACAATTCTCTATGTTACAAATTGGCCTTTACAGCACTGGATCTGGTATTGATTCTCAGTCAGCAGTATCGTCCAATTTTATTGTATATCTAACAAAAGTTTCTTTGTACTACTGTGAAACCTGTCTAAATCGAACACTGAGAAAGCCGAAAACCTGTCTTAACCAGACTGATTTTTAAATCCCTTTATAAAAGTTTTAGTTTGTTTTTAACCTGTCTAAACTGAACACCTGTCTAAGCCGAATATTTCTTCAAGTCCAAAAGGGGTTTGGTTTAGACAGGTTTCACTGTATTTTCAAATTTTACCTCTTGCATGTTGATCAGCAAACTTCTCAAAGTTTCTGGAATAATATAAAGCTGCCAGCTGAGCTTCTGGTCCTTGTTTAAGTAAATTTATGAACTTTAACCTGTGAAGTTTGAACTCTAATGAACTGTTGATTTCCCTCAATCTGTCTCCATTTGCATGGGCCCAACTGAAAAAAAATTAGTTTTGAAAATTATATAATAAACAGTTGCACACAAGTTGTATAACAAAAATCTCTCACTGGTAGCTGTTGATAATTGTATTTTCTACCATCAAGATAGTTAAACAGCCTACAAATCTGGAGACTTAACGGGGAAAGTTTGAGGTTTAACTATCAAGACTGTAGAAATACAGAATCTTACATTGCTGGCCATTGATTATTGTTTTTTTTACAACTGAGATAATCAAGCATTCAATTTCAAGCATTGGCGAAAAATTTGAAGGTTTAACTCTAGAGATTGTAAAAAATATGATTATCAATGTTTTAATAATGTCAGATTTCAGGGCTTTTTCTACCTTTTTTAAAATAAGGCCCTATCCCCTCAAATTGGGAATTTTCAATCGCAAAAATGGCAATTTGGGAAAATTTGTATAAAATAAAAGCATGATATAAATCTTTATTATTTTCTATTTCAAAGTGTCAATTTTCTTTTCTTTCTGTTTTTAAAATCTGCTACAATGTCATCCATAGATTAAATGTTATTTGCATTTAAATCCTTTCGTGTGCCACAACTTTCATCATTGGCACTAATACATGTACCTAGCCCTACTCTGGGGCAGGATCTGGACATGGGTCTGGGGTTTTTACTTTGTTTTGTTTTCTTCACCGGAATAAGCAGTGACTTTATCAATACTAGTAGATTCATTTTCCGTCAAGAACTTCTTTTTTGAATCCAAATTGTTCGAGCTTCAAGGACATGGTCCATCAGTTTTCGTCAACTTTTATTTGCTATTATGCGACATAGCTTTACTTATTTCAGAACTTCTCTAATAAGACAGAGAAAGAAAATCAGAGGTCCGAATAATTTACCATAAACCATTGTCGTAAAAACTGAATAGGTGGTGTTTCTTTCCCCATTCCAATTACGGCTCTCAAAAATTACGACAAGAAATGATTTTCTATTTTTATATCGGATTTTGCGAGCTGACATTTCAATCAACTACTATTTATTAGCATGACCCAGTTGGGAAATATGTCACAAATTTTGGGGAAAAAATACACGATTTGGCTTTGGGAATGGGGCCCATTTTCGGCCATGAAAAACAAATAGAAAAAGCCCTGGTCAGATCTGTATAATTTGAAATAATTTCTTTTTTTCTTGGATTTCTCTTGGGTGGTTTTTTCCTATAAGAATCAGGGGCCGGGCTCACGCTGGAGGGCGAAGAAGTCGCCTTCTAGACCTTCACTTTACAAGTCTCTCAGGGCGAAGTTGAAGTCGCTCTGCTAATTTGTGAAATCGCTCGAGTCACGCGTTAAATTTCACGATGTCGAGGAAATATTTCGTAAATTCTTACATTTGGATGCAGAATATTGTCAGTTTCCATTTATTTTTAGTGAAACATCTGCCTGGAAAGTGTTACGTAGAGTAAATCCTATTAACCAGGCCAAAAAGATAAAACCTCCATATTTGTATATCAAGGGTAACAACCGTTACTTACGGGTGATTAGTGAAAACAAACCAAACATATATGTACTTCGATCTGTTTTGGCTGATCTTAAGTTTTTATTTCACCAATTTAGTTTGTTTCAGCTTGGATTTTATGTTTCTAAAAGCTTAGTTCCAAAAACACAGTCGTTCTCTTCTGCCACCGCACATGACAGTTTCTTTACATTCAAAGGTGAACAGTTAATAAAGTACAGGAAAAAAGTACCGACTTTTAAATGAACGAAGATTAGGGTTTATAATAATAAAATAAATATCTCTTTTATTTTTTTTTATTCTTGTTTTTTCTTGCTTTCAAACATTTTTCAATTATTTCATGATTGAGAATTGTTTTAATTTTAAATTATTTAATTTTAACCAGCTATAACAAATGAAATTAAAATAAAAATAAAATATAAAGTATATCTTATTTTTAACTTTATATTAAATGCTTGGAAAAGAGAAAAATGTAGCTTTTATTCCAGCTTGTTTCCAACAAAAGAAAAAAATGACCTTAAAAAAGATTATTCATCCCTAAAAATATTTTAAGTACTGGAAAGGTTCAAATAAAGGTTTTTTATAAACCAACACTTTTCCATGT
>JAULBM010139813.1:0-18349 GCA_032357055.1 Geukensia granosissima | reverse complement strand
GTCAACCAAATCATGATGGCGACCGAAAAACTTCCGGAGTGATGACTCTTATCTTTCCCTGAGAAACCCTTGGCTCACAATGAAATTTGTGGTAATAAAGGAATAAATGATATCTGATTATTGATATTTTAAGAAAATTACATAAATAGAAAATTAATAATTTAAGATATCTAAAATTTTTAATTTTGTATTCTTTGTTTTGTTCTTTATTGTGAAAAGGTTTTAAATGTTTTAATCGTCTTCCTTTTAACAAAATAAGTATTTAAATAAGCCGACTCACTATTGAAATTAAAAAAATTATTCTAGCTTTTCTTATCTCCTATGTAAAACCATATAAATCAATGCGATTATAATATATGATATTATTATGTGACGTATAAGAATGTATTAGAAATCCTCAGACTATCGTTGCTATTCGAATCCCGCTCAAATAATGAACAATAAAAAATCCATAATATCCAAAAAAACAAATAATAATAATAATAATAATAATAATAATAAAACATTAGTGCAAAACGTAGTCTACAATCCGAGTATTCAGAAAGTGCTTCACAAATGCAGCATGTACAATTATGTGGGATATTAGACTCAAACCAAACCGAACATTCTGTTTCCTTAACAAATTTATTTTGTCTTACAATATTTTTACTCGGAAGTAATACTTCATATAGAATATCATGCAGGTGGGTTAGATAAGATATGTTCTAGGTTATGTTAAATGTACCGACAAACATGTAGATTATTTCTGTATAATTTGAGTTGTAGCTAATAGAATGAGTTTTTCATAATTCAAATGATTTTTTAAGGTCCAAATGTTACTATTACTATATATATATAATTATTTAGATTTTAAATTGTATACAATTCTGCTAATTAACCTTTACTGATGGTAAGATAAATGGGATTTGTCATTTATAAGAAGGGGTTAAAAGATATTAACGTGATACAGAACAAATTAATGCACTCAGTCGGATCGTTCTCTTTGAATGACTTGCGTAATACCAAAGACATACAATACTCTTTGTACAAAAGAAGATTTATCCATAAAACGCCAACAAATAAGTGTGATATTTTGTTCAGAATGTCATTTCATGTGCAAATCTGATGTCGTAGTCTGTTTGTAGGAGGTATAATATAAAGGAATGCACTGTAAAACATCAAACAGTGGGGAGGGGGTTAACTCTTAATTTTGTAGAAAAAAAATTTTTTAAGCTATATCTCCTGGGAAAAGAAAGTTTTTAAAAAATAACTGATATTACCAAAGTTTACACCTCAAAACAAGTAAAAGCTTTCAATTAGATATCCATGGCAATTTGAATGATTCTTATAAAAATCAGATAAGAAAAATAATAAACAGACAAAATTCATTGTGACTACAATAGTGATAAGAGCAAAAGATAGTCAAAGAGTTTGACATCTTTTATTTGTTTTTAATTTTTGAATTCCGGAATGTGTATAAAAGAACCAAACCAGAATGTTAACAAATTGTATTTAAATTTTACTAACTCAAGAACAACCAATCACTCAAGGGGACACTCGTTCATAGTTACAAGAAATAAATTTGTACATATATTCAGTACATATCAATTTGGGTTTTTACATGTACAAAACTAGCATACTTAGAAGTGACAAATCGCATATGCGTACACGAAATATGCGATTTATATACATGTATCAACTGGCCGATGATTCTACCTTAAGCATCCTTCTTCCCGCCGCAAGTTGGTTTTCAAGCAAAAACACATACAAATGACAACCAATTTTTCTAACTGATATGTCTTCATAAATAAGTGTCAAAGAAGTCGAAGAACAATCCCCTTTAGAAAACCGTTTATAACACATCAAATTAAAGTCAGTTGATATTATCACTATATTTGCAGCTATTTCTGGTAATAAGTATATATAAAACAACATTTTGAATAAAAATTAAACATTCCATGCCAATTTAACGTATAGTGGTGGTGTTCAATTTCTATAACACGGAAATTTTTGAAAGCTATTCCTCAGAACCGTATAGATATTGGACAAATTAAAGAGTTGTAAAGTTAAAGCCATGTTTTAACACAAAAACATTTCCAAAGTTTGATAACTTAGATTTAAGACCAAAGCAGGCCTTCCTGGCTTTTTGTGCTAGATTTTCTGATGCAATATGAAGTTTGCCATTCTTGCATTGGTAAAAGTCACAGCAAAGTAGATGATTTTAGATCAGATTATTGAAAATCTAAATGGACGCTCTGCAAAAAAGGCCATAAATCCTGCTCGAAAATAAGGATTCTTTTTTTTTGCCTTGAAGTTGAGAAGGGGAGACATATTTTAAAACAAATAAAATACATAAAAAATATATGTAACTGGCCGTGATAACCTTATTTTTACAAGATCAGGGATATATGCAAAGTTTTTAAAGAGTTATCTTAAAGCTTCATATATCAACATATGACTGAATGGTCAAGGTACCGGGAAAATATAGCCAAACACTATAGAGACCCTCCCTTAATTTCAGATATTTTGGTCAAGTTTAGAGGAGAATAGTTGACTGACGGATCGGATCGATGGTTGACGGACCTGGTAATATAATCTTATATGGGCTTTGGTCAGCTAAAAGATTTAAATGTTGTTTTTCATGTAATATTAGAATCAAAGTACAATGAAATCTCCAACCGTTTACGTAGATTGCACTTTGTTACTTTAAATTAAAGGACAGTATGTTAATAATTGTCAAATCACAGTGTACTTCTAGGTCATTCAACAAACCAAATCAGTTCGCAGTTTCTGTTATCACTAGAAACGCTTGATGCCAAATTTAGTACAAAACATTGCATTATTATTTTGCTTTTATTTCTTCCAAACCTATCTGATCCCTATTTCTTCCATATGATATATACTAAGGGACAAATATACTGAATGAACATTCCATTCTGGGTTTCAAATGGTCGTTCTCCAAAGAAAGATGAGCTCAGCTTGATTTTGCAGTCACATTTTTGTAATTCTATCGATTCAAACAGAAAATGATAGTCAATAGAGAACAAACCCACTCCTCCTCCTCATTTTTAAGAGTGAAAATTGGACCTTAAATTTTCTTTTAGACAACATTCTGCTCAGATACTGAAGGTGAAGTTTTATACTCTAGTACACTTTTGAAAAAAGCTTGCATACACCATCATCCAGTTTGAGATTTGTTATTTTCACCTGGAAACAGGAATCATCTATTAAAATTTGGGATTTTGCATTTTTCTGTAGTCTTTTATAATGTTTTAAAAGTTTGGACTTATTATCTTCCTTTATAGCTATATTAGTATTTAAAATAGCCTAAACTATTCAAATGATAACTTATACTAGCTTTGTTTTTCATCTGCTATGAAAAAAACATATAAATCATTGCAATTATTATCTTATACACTTACAAAAATCGATGCAATTATTATCTTATACACTAACAATAAACAAAACTGTACATGTTTGCAGTACATATATCTATTTGGACTTTCACACGTAAAACACTTGCATACGGACGAAAATAACCAATCTCATATGCGTACACATACAGATACATGTTATTAACTGGCCTACTGATTCTACCGAGACATTCTTCTGTCCGCCATGTGTTGGTTGTCAAGCAAAAACTCGTACAAATGGCAACGAATTTTCCAACTGACATGTTTGCATTAACAAGAGTAAATTTATAAAATTGTTGAACAATTTTAAAATTACCATCCGGATCAGAAAAGGCACACATTTATCTTAAAGTCTATTACCACGTAATATACACCCAACCAATACCTATCCACTACGAAACACAGAGGATCTATAAGCTCCATTCTGTAGATTGTCTTTTACAATTTTTTTCCTTCAACAATTTGAAAATGGACCGAATAAATCCAACAATAATGAAAGTACTTCAAGGTTTAAAGAAGGACTTAAAAAAATACTCAAAAAATTTTGGCCCCGAACACTTTCTTATATTTGAACCTAATTTAGATTATCTGCTTCGTTTCTTAACTACAACCTTAAAAGAATAAACATCATACGAAACCCATTAGTCAGTGCGACATCATATCATGTAGTCCTTATGGTGATGCAAGAAACTCATTATTAAATGAACTTGTTGTCTTGTAACCAGATTGCACGTCTTCTTTTCTTTATTTTTTTCCTTAAGAAATGTCGTTGTTATGTTATCTATATGTTTTTGTATTTTCATGTCTCACGTGATTTTGTAAAAAATTGTAAACGGAGAAGAAGACTACATAAGAAATCTTTACTTGTATCATATCCATTTTGTATTTTGTTTACAAACAAAATATGTTTAAATTAGGAAAATAGAATTAAAGACATCTGATTTTGTCATATTATATATGTGTGAATGCGAAGACCTAGTGAAAGATATCTATTATTTTTTATGTCTTTGTCCATTATATACGAGACAGCCAGTAAAATTATTTCATGACCTAAAAGAATATATATGATGTCTTATCTTAGATGTATTTCTGAAAGGCTCTCCCGATTTATCAGTTGATGAAAATATTGTAATCACTTGTTCCGCGTTAGATTATTTAGAGGGTACCGGTAAATTCCTTTTTGTGCATCTTATCCAATCATTTGTATCTACATGTCGACCTCATCTGTTTTTCATATATTTTATAGATTTAACAAACTAATAACTGCTTTGTCATGATTTAGATGGACACTACATTCATAATTCATATTGTTAAAATATAACATTCTGCTGTTTTTTTTTCGAAAGTATTGATATATTATAGAAAATTGAGATAATGAGGTAAATTTGCTGATATTTATTAATATTTCATTCACAATGTTTATTATACCAGGGTGAAAAATACTTGTATAATATGGGATGAAGTTAATCTTTACTTTTTTATGTTTGGTCTATCTTGTAATTGGAAAGGACTCATTTAGGCAAAGTCTGCTATCCGATCCATTTGTTTTCAATTAATAAAATATTTGAAACTGAAATGTGTGCGTCTGTGTCTGGTAATCAGTTTATATAAAACATTATTTTGAATTAAAAATTAAACATTCTATGTTAATTTTACGTAAAGCAATTCAACTCTATGACACGGAAATATTTTTGAAAAGCTATTCAATTCTGCTTCTGTTCGGAGATCAAAAGCTTGTTATAACTTTTAAACTGCAATTTATTCAAATGTTGTTTTTGTTAATTAGATTGTGATATGGTCGTATTTAATGTATTTATAATTTAAATGAGTTTAGGGTAGATGTACTTTTATGATTGAAATGGAAATTACGCACATTATTGTAGTTAGGTAAATCAATGGAAACTATTTCATTTTATAATAGAATAACATTAGCCATGGATGAAAAAAACTTGCATGTCAATACAACCTACGAAAAACTCGTGTCAGCTTACAATAGATATAATCACATATAATTGGCAACTAGACATGGCAACAAATTTATTTGTGTTATTGGTGAGCTGGGACATCTTCCAATGTATAGTATTAGAAAACAACGTTTGTTAAAATATTGGGTGAATATTGTTACAAATAAACCTAATTTAGTTTTTGATATATATCAGCTTCTACTTAATGATTGTAATAATGGAAAAGAAAATTGGGCCACAAATGTACGTAAATTGTTATACGATCTTGGTTTAAACTATGTATGGGATGAACAAAATAATATTATGATTAATTATAATGTTTTGAAGGTTCGTCTTTTAGACCAGTTTTACCAAAATTGGCGATCGTCTATTGAAAATTCTGAAAAGTTGTCAATTTATAAAGTTATAAAATCTGATTTTAAGATGGAAGAGTACTTGTTGAAAGATTTTAGTGTTCAATTTTTGACATTGATAAGATTAGGAGTTCTTAAACTGAATATTGAAACTGGTCGTTATGTTAATCAACCTAGAAATAACAGGGTTTGTTTGTGTTGTAATTTGAAAAATATTGAAAACGAATACCATTTTCTTTTGGTGTGCCCAGCATATAGACAGTATCGAATTAAATATCTGCCACGATATTATCATTCCTGGCCTCATATACATAAATTGTATACATTATTGCAGGCAACTAATAGTGTTCTGTTAAAAAATGTAATATGTTATATTCGTGAGTGTTGGAAAATAAGAACTTTCATTACAAATGGACGTTAAATTTTGTTGATAACTATCATTTTTTCCTCTGCTATTTAAAATGATAATCATGTTGTCATTTTGCTGCTTACTTTATATTTTATGATATTTGCCATAGCTTGTTATTAGCTTTTGCAATAAAGATATTGAATTGAATTGAATTGAAATTGAATGTAATCTAAAATCACTGCCCATCTATTATGTGATATAAAATAAAATTGTTCAATTTATTTCACCTTTATTATTTTAGCTAACCTTTGGTGTAAACTCAATATAAATTGCCAGATAATTATATATAATTTAAACAGATAATGTAAGTTTTCCATTGGAAATATTCTTCAAATTGGTATCTCAAGATGTCGGTTATTTTGTTGTGTAACTTTGGCTAATTTATATGTAAATCTAAATCTTGTACTTTATTTATAAAACAAATAATCTTATTTTCAGTTTAGAGCGAAGAAATAAAAATATACATGTTCATTATGGAGGTTTTAACAGGCAGATACTAAGGAGATGTGGTTTGATTTTCTACGAGATAGACATCCTAGCAGTATAATAAAAATTTGACCCTACGTTCATGTTCTTACTCATTTATTTAAGTCCACATTTCAAACAAAAAATACGTTAACGGGTTCCTTCAAGATAATCCACAGTAGAAGGCAGACTGTAAGAAAAATATACTCTTCAAATGTAGCAATTATTCGCCAGTTAATCTTACATATTAAAATACGTTAACAACAACATCCACCGGACAAAAAAGTTGTCGTCAATATGTTTTAACTGTAGTGCTAACAGTATGCTAAAGGTGCTAACCAGGCGGCGAATACATTTGCGTCCTTTTTGAAATTAATAGGTATTACATTTGCTCCCTTTTAGTATTACATTTAAGCACTCTTTGTTAATACATTTGCGCCCTTTTAGAATTCATTTGAGCACTCTTTGTTATTACATTTGCGCCCTTTTAGTATTACATTTGAGCACTTTTTATTATAACATTTGCGCCCTTTTAGTATTACATTTGAACACTCTTTGTTATTACATTTGCGCCCTTTTAGTATTCATTTGAGAACTCTTTGTTATTACATTTGCGCCCTTTTAGTAATACATTTAAGCACTCTTTATTATTACATTTGCACCTTGTTTAGTATTACTTTTGAGTACTCTTTGTTTTTACATTTGCGACATTTTAGTATTCATTTGAGCACTCTTTGTTATTACATTTGCACCCTTTTTATATAAATTTGAGCACTCTTTGTAATTACATTTGCGCCATTTTTGTAAATAATAGGTATTACATGTGCCCTCTCAGTATTACATGTACATTTGTGACATTTTTTCACACGTACTATTTAATATAATTTAATAATTAATAATTATATTAAATTTTATATAAGAAAACGTAAAAATTACAAACGTTTTAATTGCAGCGCTAGTTCAAAACGGACTTGGGGTCACCCATTTGACAGAATCGAACGCTGCAAATTCCATCTAGGTTGGACAAGCTTGGTGGCGTAAGATTTCATTCCACTTCGCCAAACGGTTTCAGAGATTAAAAAGTGAATTATAAAACGTACCAATTGCAAGAACCGTTTCATTAAGATGAGATTATTGAAAATCGGAAAAATCAAATTAAACGGGAGGTTCTGCATATAGGGGTACTCTAAATATTGCCCTTCTAATTAAAACGAGATTAACGAGGACCATTCATAAGTGCATTCCTCAAAAGCTTAGATTCACTTCTTCCTGAAAATTTTTTGCTCTATTTTTCTTGGAAGTTTAAAGAGAGATATATAGCATTTTCAACAAAGAAAAAAAACTAGCCGCGACAATCTTATTTTACGAAATATGCGAAGATTATAGAGATGTACAAATGTGCCTCATATATCGTGATTTGATTCATAAGACCGCATATATTGAGATAAAGGTTTCGAAAACTTTTGAGGGGTTAAAAGGTCAGTGACTGTTGCGTCATGGTAGTTGTTCGAGGGGACAATACATCCAAACTTTGGTCAAGCGCTTTAAGGGGAAGAGTTTACGGATGACGGACGTGGTGGTATAATCTTAGACGGGCTCTGGTCAGGTTAGCTAAAAGCTTTAAAATAAAAAATGAAAAAAAAGGCGAACGAAGAAGGATTTACATCAACACAGATTATAAAAAATATTGGGGTTGACAGCTGAAACAAGTGGTGAATGAAAGGACAGTTGGTGGCTATGGAAAACCTAAAACGAAAGAAAATGATTACCCCAAACCGGATGAGACGCATTCCGTGAAGCGTGTTAGACAGTTACCCTTGACAGTTATTATGGTGTGTTCAACATCGTGGTGGCTAGGTAAATGCTAGCAAGTGAACGACCATCTACATGTAGCTCCTAGGTAGATCTGCGTAGTGTAAAATATTAATGCTAAATGGGCCAAAATTCCAATTCGAAATGGCGTCAAACGATCTGTTAAGAAATTTATGCTAAGCACAAGAGATGAATAATGCTGAATAATTTTGGACACTGATTTTTAAATTGTATTTGATGCATTTTTTGCTGCGCAACACATTTATAAACGAATTATTCAATTTCTATGTAGCGTACCGACCAGGATAGCTTGATATTTCTATGTGGCGTACCGACCAGGATAGCTTGATATTTCTATGTAGCGTACCGACCAGGATAGCTTGATATTTCTATGTAGCGTACCGACCAGGATAGCTTGATATTTCTGACATAACGGCTAAGCTAGCGGCTACCATATTGAACTCACCCCAGATCAATCATACTTGGTAAACATGGAGAATCGTAATATTTTTAAAAGTCAATATTTTTCTTACCGTTGACTAGTATAACTGAACAATGGAGCCAAACTGTTCCTGAAAAAGAACAGAAAAATGTCTATTAATAAAATGAAATCAATACCTAAACAGAAACAAGAAGTACATATCAGATATACATACAACAAATAATACTCTTCAAATTAGTCCGATAAGTTTTTTGATTTATCGGAAAACTAATAACGATTAAGAAGAAACTTTTAGTGTACGACAACTGTAAAAAAGAACTGGGGCCAGGTTTAAATGTTCTATATATCACACTGATTGCAGACTCACGATTGTCTTTATAAAGTTTTACATCTTAAAAGTTTAAATTCGACTGACTTTGATGGCATGGATAGGTGTCTCATGGACAATCATGCCACATCTCCAATCTTTTTTTATTAACAGAATAACATATTGAACACATAACGAAGATAGGCGCATTGATAATTTTGTTGTAGACCGAAATGAATCTAATAAGTGCATTTAGAAAAGTATAGCCTGCTATCGGAGTCTCTGATAGTCCTCATCATATTTAAGACAAATATTTATGATATGTCAGTTTTAATACTTGTGATTGATAGGACCCTGTTAAGGTCTGCTGATAAAGTATTTTGACCAATGACAAAGTTTAGACATGTTATTACATTTTAAAAAACCTTATATGCGCTATTTATTTCTCTCAAGTTACTGTGGTATTGTACTGGGTTAATCCAGATCAAACACAGCATAGAGACTTCTGTTGGGTTGCCTCCGGACTAACTGATGATGATATTTGGGAAAACTTATAGCTTAATAAAAGATTAAAACATTTATCAAAAAACTGTGTCTACGCCTAAACAGTTCAAGTTTGCTGACATTATTCAATTACGGCCCTCTGAAGAGATGAATAGCCAAAATTATCAACCCGCTTAGGGTTATATTCCGATGGTTGTATTCCGAGGGAAATAACCTTTTTGGGGTTGACAATTGTGGATATTCACTGTTGCAGAAGGCCTTAATTGTTTTATTATACCGAACATTTGACATCTTTTGTGTAAAATTTGAATTGTTCACATGAAGATTTAATTGGACGTTACTATTTTCGAGTATTATTCGCCGGGAATAATAGGGTTATTAAATGTTGCTGTTTAATTGTAGAGGTTATTAACTGGATGTCGTGTTTTTCAAGTGTAATTCACCGGGTAGTAATAGGGCTATTAAATGAAGCTGTGTAATTGTTAGGGGTTATTCACCGTTGATGGCAATCAAATGAAAAAATATCCTGACTATTTTGTGTTATGTGACCATCCTTTTTCTAGTGGACCGATTCAGAAATTCAACTTCCGTCCTCGTAAAACGCATTGCGCAATATAAGCGTCCTCGCAAATGACGTCTTAACCAATGAAAGCCAACTATACAATGACGTTCCCAGAATTCCGTTGCATTTCTGAAACAGTCCATTGAATACATTTTTTAGTATGAAAGGTATAATAATTTTTAGTATGTTAGGTATAATAATGCTTTTTGTTTTAAGGGTACTGATATTTGGAGTGAGCTTGGTATTCAACAATATTTGCCTTTTTGTTATAAACTTTATAACTAGCATTATTTTGAAATTTTGTGAGACAGCGAAAAGTTTAGATTATAGAAATAGGAGTTGTGGTGTGATTGTCTATGAAAGGTATACGCTATTTATGATCTAAAAACTAGTTCAAATTGTAAAATTCATTAATTGTCAAAGGAAGAAGACCAGAAAGTAATAAATAATTCCGTGTGGCGTGGAAAAATTTGTTAATATACAGTGAAGAAATTAGTGTAGTTAAAAGAGATCGGTATTGGAACTTTTCCAATGAAGACAATGTGAGTACTTTTATTAAATCAAAGGTTTCCATCTTGAAAGAGCAGAATGTTTTACTGCTAAAACGAATACAATAAAATATCCATATCAATAAAGCAAATACCAGTTAAGATGTGAATATTTATAACGACTCTAAAACAATCAAATCAGGCTGTCGTACTTTATAAACCTTCACAACGGCTTGCAATAGATTTTTACTTTAATAATATGTTTATTCACAAAAATAAGAGTTGTTCTGTGAAGAGTTTTGCAGACGAATGCATCAAAAAAAATCAAAATTTATGGAATCCATATACTTATTTTTTTATAATAAAGAAAGAAGATAACCATGAAAATTTCAGGCGGTTTGAGTAAATGAGAAAAAAAAGAAAGCAAAATGGAATGAACAACGAAGGGGCAATGTTCAGATAATTGAGTCACGGCCAAACAAGAACTACATCAAAATATATGACTCAATAGTTAAATAAAAAAAATATGGAAAGATATGTTCGGAAGGAAAATTCAACTTAAAAATTGTCGATTTAAAAAATATTGCAATGAACACAAGGGATGGGCCAACCCCTGATCACAGGGGATCTAACCGATATACATGTTGATTCCCCTTGTATAGAGGATAAGAAATATATGTGGTTTAAGCGTGGGGATCTCAATCGTTGAAGAGTTATAAGCAAATTTGTCATTCCAGTAGGGGAAGGACAAGCCCCTTACCTCAGGGAATATAACCAAACAAGCCCCTTACCTCATGGAATATAACCAATGCCTATGTTCAATTTCCATTGTATAGAGGCTTAAGAAAATATATGCTTTAGGGTGGGGATATCAATCGTGTAAGAGATATAATCACGTTTTTCATTCCAGTATGGGCGGGGCCAACCAATGACCCCAGGTAATATAACCAATCGCTATGTTTAATCTTTGTTGGGTTGAGGATTAGGAAAATATGTAGTCCAGGGGTTGGGATCTCATCTGTTTAAGAATTATGCTCAAATATAAATAATATGCGGTAGAGGAAACCCCTGACCCCAGAGAATCTAACTGATAACCACATTGAATAACTTTGTAACGAGGATAAAGAATATATATATGGTTTAGGGGTGAGGATCTAAGCCATTTAGGATATATTAGCAAATTTGTCATTCCAATAGGATGCGAGGCAAACCAATGACCCAATCGTATATAATCAAATTTAAGCAAAAAGCAACAATATATATATGTAAAACACATAAAAGCGACAACAAAAATGTTTTTAATTCGCCCCCTAGAAACTGCCAGGAAAGAAACCAAAAATGAGGTGAACAACGAATTGGAAATGTTCAGATAATGGAATCACGGCCAAAACATAACTCCAACAAAATATCTGACTCAACAGGTGACGACAAAGAAGTATGAAACGATATGTTCGGTATAAGAATTCAACTTCATTTTTTTTTAGAAAAAAAATAGTATAAAGGTCAAGTGTAGAATACACATGCGAGAGATCAAAAGTGCATAGCCCAAAGAGACGAGACAAATTTGAAACAAATTAAAAGATAAAACGAAAAAAAAAAACAACAGACTTGGACTCCACGAATTCCTTTACAAAACTTTCCTAAGATTATCATAAGATATTTCTCAGACGATGATTTAGGATAATCTTAGGACTATCTTAGGACTATCTTAGGACATGTCTGACATGCCGTACCAACGGTCTCCTAGGATTTTCCTAGCTAGGATATCCTAGGATTTTCCTAGCTAGGATATCCTAACTGTATCCTAAAAATGCCCTAATTTAAATAGCAAAAATGTCATCTTCCATTTTGTGATACAAGATTGATGCAAGTAGGTATAAATTGATTAAAATAATTTAAAAATAATACATATTTTTTGAAAAAGGGAAAAACTGATAATTTTTACTATGCATGCAAAGATCAATTAAAGGTGAGAAATAATACCCATGAGTGTTCAAAGGCAAAAAACGTCCAATCGTAGCTTACTTGTAGATACAAACTGTGAATAATGTGTCTATATTGAAAACAACAATATTAAAAAACGTCATCCAAATTTTACAGGTATTTAACGAGCTTCAAACACTACTAGATGAAGTAGAGAAAACAATACAATTTTCAAACTATCTAATTTTGCAACATGCAGTTCCAAAGTTTAGGAATAAATATGTAAGAGAGAAAATTTAGGAATACTGATGCACTACATAAGAAATTGAGCACATATACGAGTTATTTAAAAAAAAAAACAACAAGATTAAGAAAGACGCGAATTCCGAAAGACAGACGGTGGACCTCTCCTAAAAATTACTTTGTTGATTTTTTTCGGGATAAAGTTGTTGACGAAGACTGCTTTTTGCACTATAACATATTATCAGTAGACCTTTACGTACGAATTGCCATTTTATTTTGGGGTCAGGAGGGGGAGGCTTGTCTGTTTAACAGGGTCAGAAAATGTCAGAATATTTATTCTGACCTCGGAAGAGATCATGTATTTTGTGACACTGTTTAATGATTTTGTCGTTTTTAGAGGTATGTCATATTCGTTTACAAAATTTGGATACTAAAGTTAGGATATTCCTAAAACTATCTTAAGACACCTCAATTGACATCCTAACTTTAGGATGATTCTCAGATAAATCCTAAGTCGAGACACGTTCGAAAATTGCACTAGGGACTAAGAATTGTCCTAGGATGGTCTTAAGATACATCTTAGTCCTAAGATACCTTCGAAAATAAGGCCACAGGAGTGTTATCGGTGCTCTGGAAGGGTAAGTGCTATATATCGCGCGCGACACCCGTCGTGGTGTCCTTAATGTTAAAATTGTTAAAACAGTGTCAAATCAGGATGTCAAAATCGGGATAATGTCAATTCGTGTCATATCCGGAGGAAAAATCAATATCTCCTTTAAAAACAAGGAGTAAGAACAGGTGCTCCGGAAGGGTACGAATCCCCTGTGCCCCAAGGGGCACCTGTCGTGGAATCAATCAAGATCAAGAGATCAACTTATTGGTGAATTACCGGGAACAGTTCAAAGTTACACTTCGAATGCATTATTATATTACTTGTGTTATGTAACACATTAAATATTAATTAAAAATCTATTTCAATGTTATGTAAATATTTAATACCAGTGTTGTATTATACAAATAACAATAACGGTTCAGCAAAGAGTGTAAATCTATCGACTTCAAAGAACATATTTCAAATAAATCGCTTATACTGGCATTGATTAACACAATGTATAAGCATTAAAAGTTAATCAAATTTTAATTTTAGAAATAATAAAGTATAATGATCTACATGTTTATATATAATCTGAGTTTAAATGCTAAGACTTGCTTTAAATATAAAACACATTCTTAAAATCTAAATATAATATTTGCAAATATTTTCACAAATTAAATTGCCGTAAAACTTTCAGATTTAAAGTAATGTCAGAGGCTCTTTCAAACTTTTTAACCAACCAGGGGTCTATTGGATTAGTAAACAATAGCACAGCAACAAAACTACTCTTATATGAAAAGACAAAATGATAGAAAGAATTATTGGGTTTTTTCAGAGTTGTAAACGAAATTAAGTTGCAAAAGAAACATTAGATCGTTTTCAAAAGTTAACATATTAATACTTGCATAATATTAACGACCAAGCAAACGTGTACATGCTTAATAACATAAATCAATTAAAGTTAATATTATTCTTTGACGTAATGTAAAACTGAAAATTACATACCATAACGCAAAACCAAGGAAGGAAATACGAATTAATATTAAAATGGGCACGGTTAATTTTTATTCTTTAAACTTTCAATGTCATTTCAATATTTTACGGTTTTATCTATATCCATCAATGTTTGTTGACCAATGATCCTTCCCATAGAAGCCAGTACACAGGTATTAGCATTTCACTTACCATACCTTATACAACGGTACAAAAACGATATAATGATTTATTCAACTACCGTTAAATGACTACTATTTTTTCAGCTACTCGTTAGTTACAGTTTATGACCTTATCAATATAAAATAATATCCGTTAATATTAATAAGGCCACTTAAAGCTTTAAATTTGTTTGCTTATCCTCGTATTTAAATGTTACTGTATGCACTATTCAGCTAAAACTTTGAACTCCACTGTGTAAACTCTCTGATGACATCTACAGAATGTCTCACTTACCCCCAAAACTGAAATCTTGGAATTTATGATAGTTCAGTTTCGACTGTGATTTGGGGAATGGCTCTAGCATGGACAACCATGCCACATCTCCTATTTTTATATATGAAATGCATTACAAAGTCTAACAATTTTTGAAAAAATGCATTGATCGTGGCAAAATTGTGAGTAATAGTCAGTTTTTGGTTTAGAAAACATAGAACCGCTTTCGAGACAAATGACATTTTATATATTTTTATACTATGTAAAAAATACACAAAATATTCAACAATGAAGGTTGATCTCGCATACGCTCGTTGTTTCAAATAATAAAAACTGTCTAAAAATGCACGTTTTATCATTAGTTGCATTCGAGTAGACCGCATGTACGAGTGCGCCATTGACCTGTAATTAACAGGAATTCGAAGATTGTATATTTTCTCTGTAACAATGCTTATTGTTTTAGAGAATAAAGTATTCATTCAAGATATCAAAGGAGCAGACAGAAATCTTCAAGTCGGAAGACCGACAAAAACACCTTGGTCAACAATATGAAACGAAAGACAAGCAAAGAACACACAACACTACAATGAAAACTAAAGCTGGAGTAAAACGCAACCTACAAAAACCAGGGTGGTTTCAGGAAGGGTAAGCATCTCCTGTTCCACTAGTGGCACCCGTCGCGTTACGCAGTAGACAAAGCCGATGAATAGTCACAATCGATGTTATATAATCACAATCGGTATAGGAACTGATTAGTATTCACGACAATGGGAAGATATCCATTGTCATTTGTGAAATGGGTTATTCGTACCACATGATTGCGATCGAAAAACTTCCGAAGTAATGTGACTAATCTTTCCCTGAGAAGCCCTTGGCTCAGTAGCTTTCTTGTTAGCTGCAACCCTCTATCAATAACATCCTGATAGAAACCACAAGCCTTGGAGTAGCGTATCAATTGAGAAATATACACTCCGTGCGGCTGGAATGTTGCTAGACATTAACGGAAAATTTACAATCGGAAAATCAGTCATCTCTCTTGTCGTTAAGTTTTGTTCTTAACCAGCCCTTACTGTCAATATCTAGGGGTAAGTCTAGGTATGAAGCAGACCCATCTGTTTCTGTAACTGGCTGTCCTTAAATATAAAAATGGGTGATCCCACACCACTGAAGTTTTTTTCGACTGCTTCAAAAATCACGTTTATTAAGGTGAAAGGCGAAGAGATAAACATTTAAACATTCTAGTTCTGACGTATGATATTTAAGAATGTAAAACCAAAATGTTATTTTATGCAAATAAACTCAGCAGCTTCATTTTTCCATTCTTTAAAGGAACTGATATTGATTAAATGAATAAGAAATATTCATCTCGATGACAATCACTAGCCAGTAGTAGACCAGAATGTAGAAATATTGATTTCATAAATATCAATATGGTTATAACTGTTCATTTATTTATACAGAGAATAGATAATCGGCCTTTATTCTGTATCAAATAGTGTGACGAATTGGATGGAGTTACAGAGAATAGTCAAAGTCTTTATTCTGCATCAAATATTGTGTGGAATTACATGGCAGAAGATGAATTATTAATATGTCAATAAAGATCATTCAACCTTGTAAGTAAAGCAGAATATGGCATTAGTTCCTTTGATGCTATTTATCTCGTTATATAAAACTTCTAAGTATTACAATCAGAAACATACATGGTACAAAATGAGTCTCTAGTGTACTTAACATTTCACAAATTTCTTGGTGTTCGTGGGACCTCTCATATTTTGTAAAAAATGAAGCCGAAAGAAACAGTTATTTAATGACTAACATATCATTGTCATACGAACCAATAAGAAGTGAAATGAGACTTCAAATTATCATCTTTTATGACTACACATTTAAATACTTTAATAGATACACATGCAAATATATCACTTTTGTGGAAATTTAATCAATAAACGAACAAGGCAAGTTTTAACAAGAAATAAAAAAAAAACATTTTAGTTAAAATAGATCTGTGTAAAAATGTTTTGAGTTTAAATACAACACAAATAGGCCCAAAACCTTATACCTTAGATGTAGTATAAACAGACAACAGAACATCTTGCTGATAAAGCAAAAGAACAAAATATCTTCAAATACTTTCAATATTAATATCATTAACGACATTATTGCACGCATTTAATATACGCTCCACGGCAGTTTCACATATAATTTATTCTTTGTTAGCTCATATCGGTGTTTGTGATATTTTGAATTATAATACGATTACAAATAGAAATTCAAGATCTAAATATACAGCTTGGATACCAATAAGAAATTTCCTTTAGTAACAGTGTTTCTTGACTGGTGTGATTTTAGAGACATTTTGTTTAAAAAAAATACCTATTGTAATTTTTTGTTGTTGCAATTTTCAGATAAAGATGACCTTACCCTGATGTCACTTTAGCTGCACTATATGGAAGACTGAAGTAAATGGCAAGGAGACAACACTCAATATCCGTTAGAAACGACGAAAATTGTTGAATCGAGAGGTCGTCATAAAGACTTTAACAAGAATGGAAGCTCTAGATCGCCTCAAACTTATCAAACCAGTTTACTTAAAATAAGATAATCTGTCCACAGTTTTACAAATATGAATACAAAAACAACGTGAAAAACAGAGACCAACCATGCGGTGACAATGACTCCTTTCTCGGGACAGGCACATGAAACAGGTGGTGAGGTGAAACATGTTTTGCAGGTACCCCAACCAAAAATCGAGACAAAAGGCAAAATCGTTGCGTACAAGACCTGTTAAAGACAAACTATAAAAATCAAAATACAATTAGAGAGTACATTTACAGCAATAAGAGTACTAACAAAACAAACAAAATAAAGATACCTCTTTAAAGAATGCAAGCATGCAGATAAGGGCGCAATTCCCGATGACAGAACATCAAGTTTCTCAACACGAACAGTCATAAATCACCGTAACCCGAAGATTTAATACTGCATTGGGCACCAATAAACATGAGGAAAACCCAAATGGGTTGCAATGCAACTATATTAGTATCTGTAACAAGGGTGTCAAAAGGAGTAGGTATGTTAAGGTCCATATTTGGTCCAAATTTTTGATTTTATGACGCAACAATAAGTTGATGTGAAAATGCCGTTTAATAACCCTTTTTAATACTTCATAATAATCTCATTATTTTCACGATTTTGACAAAACAACAGTGCACATTTGACAATTTCAACAAGAATGTACAATTTTCTGTAAAAATACAAACTTTTTGGAGAGGGTTTGTTCTTGGGCCAAAACCTCGGCTTAACTACCATTGTCCTTGGTATCAATAAAAACATGTTTCAGTGTTCTGACAAAAATGTCAAAATTTGTTTCAACGGATCATTCTTAAATTTATATACTTTACATGTAATATTACCATCAAATGCAGGATGTAAAAATCCATTTCGTACCAAAACTTAACA
>JAULBM010139703.1:0-18350 GCA_032357055.1 Geukensia granosissima | reverse complement strand
CCAACAAAATACTGTGTCCACACTTACCAAAAGGGTCTTTTGTTCACCTTTCACATTTCAACGTTCTGCGGTCGTATGTTGCTGCGCTTGCGAAGCACCTGAGTTTGTTATTGTTTCTGTGCTATGTTTCAAGTTTTAAGTTAAGATCTTATGCTGTGGTTTTAAAGTCTGTTTTTATGTTGTTTTGTACATCACTGTCCCAAGTTAAGGAAGAATACAATACTTACAAAAATGTTAACCCTGCCACATACTTTATGTGCCTGTCTCAAGTCAGGAACCTGAAATCTGGTGGATGTCATTGTTTTTATGTTTAAGTGTTACTTGTTTTACTTTGTTTACTTATTTGGCCAATATTTGTTACATTTGAATTTCATTATATTTTTTTAGGCCTTTTACAGATTGCTGTAGGGAGTTGACTTGTGTCCATTATTGAAGGCCTTATGTCAACCTGTAGAAGTTTGTGATTTACATGTTTTGGATATCTGTCTCATAGACAATCATACGATCTCTCTTTTTCTATATTAAGCAATCAAAAGGACACCAGATTGTGGTTTACCTGACTGCTACATTTCTGTAGCAGATACTAATAAACATTTGTTAGATCATTTTACGATGATTGAATTATTTAAAATTTTATAGGTAGTGTGTTCTTAAAATAGATTGTAGGAGATTTTCCATCTTTCAGTTTGTGGTAGTTGTTCTTAGCTTTAAAAAAAGTTGAATCGATCTAATGTATTTAACATGCTAGAATTAAAGAATTCATTACTCATGTTAACTGTCACTACACCAGGAACTTACATATGTGTTTCAGAGCTATGGTGGATTACGTGGTGCTGTGTGTTTTTCACTTGTTGCCTTATTGAAGCCTGAAGATTTTCCTACCAAAAATCTGTTTGTAACAACCACATTGGTTATTATCATATTTACAGTGTTTGTACAGGTAATTATTAGATATGATAAAAAATGTGATGATAAAACAAGTCTGGTCGTTTCCTTTAAAAACAGTCTTAAAGTTAGTCATGACAAATAGTTCTAGTAAAAGCACAATGCCAGTCTGACCATTTCTTTTAAAAGAGGCTTAGAGTAAGTCATGACAAATACTTCCTGTAAAGACAGCATGCAAGTTTGGCTGTATCCTTTAAAATAATCTTAAAGTAAGTCATGACAAATAGTTTCTATAAAGACAATGTAATGATATTAGAAAAGTGGATTGATTCATAGCAGCCACAAGCCTGTTGAAGATTTTAACATAGGTGAAATTAAAAGCAAATATATGTTACCCATGCTAAAATCAAAAATTTCAAACTTACAAGCTGCAATGTATAATTCTAATGAAACAGTATTTGTAATGTTGATTTTAATTTGGTGACATGGAAATTTTCATGACATCAAATCCATGTTTGCTGCCATCAGAAAATTGTGCACGCTTTGACATTTATTCTATATAAAAATTTTAGATTAAGTATAATTTTATTCATTTGCATTTGAATAGAGTTAACAGTACTGTATTTGGAGATTTGCTGGCATCGATTTTGATTTTCTAGTTGCAAATATCCACTTACTAGCACTGATAATGCCAGTAAACTCAATTTTGCAACCATCAAATCATAAATTGATGGCGGCAAATCTCCAAATACAATACCGTTAACTCCTTCTTTTTATTCTAACAGGGCTAGAATTTTATTTTTAAATTTTTTGGCAGTGCTAAAGTTTAAACAAAAATCTACTATTAATATGGATTATCACATCAAGTGCCTGTCACCCACAGGTTATTGAGAATTTTAACACACACAAAACACAGCAAAAGCAGAAAGCCATATCATAATCAGAGATATTCTGTTAAGAATTAAACATTATAGCAGAGAAATTTACATCATTACCATACTTGTCAAACAACCATTCATAATTTTCTTGGTAAAATATTCTGTATGCATTTTGCCATTTTCAAGATAAAAGGTGTTGAGGGACTGAAAAATTGTGCAAAACATGAAAAGCTTATTTTTCTTCTGATTTTTAATGGTTTTATTTTAAATTATGTCTTGTAATAAAAGCAACATTTTTGCATTTTTATTGCTCTTACAATTTTCAACATAAAGAAATTCAAATGAGCTGTTTAAAAGCAATTAAAAAGGCTATGGTAATTATTTTATTAGATTTTTATGATTTTCTTAACCAAGTGCTTCTTAAAGTATGTTCACTGATTTTCTGTACTGTGTAGTTAAGAGGATTCAAATGAGGTAAACAATCCAATTTTACAAGATATGGAAAATTTATAAAGCACCACAAATAAATTTTAAGTTATATGTCACCTCTTAAGACAGTTGTATGCTATTGGTATATTTAAGATCAAATGCTGAAAAGTAATTGAAAACTCTGGTTGGCTGAACAGATTTAGGATATATCATTAGAAACAGATGTTACAATATACAAATGGCTTAGTGACTTTTTATAAGCTCCCATTACCAGTACAACCTGATAATTTTTCCTGTTCATCAGCAGTACTGTAATGTGAATATGTAAACCTTTTGGAATATTATTTCAAAGAAATATTTATTTCTGTATGTTTATTTTTAGGGTTCAACCATTAAACCACTTGTAAATAAACTGAGGGTCCGACTGGCTACCCACGTAGAACCAAAAATGTATGATGAACTCAACTGTAAGGTAACCTTTGTATTAATGTTTTGCAAAGCAGTTTTAACATGAAATACAGTAAAGCTTGTAAGAATGTGGTAGAAAAGCATATGCATAAAACATGTTCAGTAACATCTTAATTAGTCCATGTCAAATATTACTCCCACTTCTTCTATGAAAATGAAAAGATATAGGGAAAATGTCAGAGAGACTGCACTCCAACCACCAGAAAAACAGAGGGAAGCCAGAGGTCTCAACATGGCCTTCAACAAAGGTGGAACACCAGTCTTTGAAAAAAGCTCAAAATCACCCAAAAATGTATTTACCTAAAATGATACTGCTCTTACCTGTATAAAATGTAAAATTTACTTGTAACAAAGCACTAAATACAAAGACAAACCTATGACCATAATTGCTGACTTAGGACTGGCACATAAGACATGTGGTGGGGTTAAACTAGTTTATTGGCATACCAATAAAAAATAGAATGTAACTGTGTCAGCAAATGTTAATGTACCCAGAATCCTACATAATATAGTGATATGGATAAGTCTTCCAGTAAAAGGTAAACATTTGATCTAAAACAATGAGCACAACTTTTGCCATAAAGTATATTATAATCATTCAGGAGTAAACACATTTAAGTTCAAAGTTTGGGTTGGTTTTCAGTATTTTGATGTCAAAAACTACCAAAAAAGACATTGATTTGTATAATTGATTAAAAAAGTGCACTTATCTCCATCTTAACTGCCAATAATTATAATTTCAGTACATGTATTTTTGTATATACACTATTTACTGTTGGATGTAGATTTCACAATTTGTGAAAAAAAAGATGTTTTAATTTTGTGTTGGTGTGTTTGTGTTTTTATGCAAATGGAGAGAAGGATGGGTTAAGTTTTCAAAATTTGAAGTATGAAAACATATAAATCCTTTATGGATCTAACAGAAGCAGCTTATGAACAAAATACATGTATTGCAGTGTCATAAAACAAGGAAAATGCAATGTCAGTCATAGGTTCCTGGCCTTTTAGTCTGGCACTTACTATAATAACATATAATAAATAAATATTTTATACATATTAAACTTAAATATTTAAATCATTGTCTTATTCTATAGGTAACTGATCACATGATGGCAGGAATGGAAGAAATTGTTGGACATGAAGGAAACTTTTATCTAATGGTATGTAACATACTTATGAACAGGCAATATTATCTCTACTTTTCCATTTCTTGTACAATGTAGTTAATTTTGTGTGCAATAGTTCACATTGTTAGCAATTGATAATCATAGTTTTTTATAGTAAAAAAAGTCAAATTTCAAATTTTTATACCACCACAAAACTTTGCCATTTTATTATGCTATTGGCCTTGTCAACGGTGTTGTCATCCATAGACAATAAGGTTACTTTGTTATATTGCTTGGATCCATTATAACTTTCCCCATAATGATATCCAATATAAAATACAGTTGGGTTTGATTTTTGATGATCTAGCTCTACCTATTTTTTTAAAGAGTGATCAAATGGGGGTTAGTTAATGTTAATGGCAAGTTTTCTTTTTTTTCTCTGATTTTGATGTGTAATTTTTTCTCTGCATGCTCCATGACAAAGCCAATAATAAGCCACATGTGCCATAAATCATCTCTTACCATTATTGAGATACAGGCCCTAGAAAGGACCACATGCTAATTGTTTTAATAACTAATGACTTTGACATGTCACTTGGGTTAATTTCTCAGTAAATTATGAATTAATTTTAACAAATATACTTTTGGTATTGGTTAGAGGAGAATGTCTGGTGACATTTTATTTGATGTCAACTTTTCAGGCTTTGTTTAATATGCATGTAGATTTCAGGCAATAGTTGTTTTCTCTTTAACTGGAGATATAAGACCAGTGGTATATACGACATTGTTATTTTTTGTTAGATATTTCTAAGATTGTTGTTGAAATAGTATCAAATGATCAGAAAGATTACATGCCAGTAAGGCTTACAGTATGTCACATGAATATAAAGCTACATAATATTGTCTTCTTCATAAGCAGTTGTATAAAAACTGATTTTTTTATTGTACATTGTGTAGCTCTGGTGTGTTAAAGGCAAGACATTTATTTCTTTCACATATTAAGTGCATTTTGTATTCATTCTACAGAGCTTGTATTTTTCAGAGCATGTTCTGTTGTATATAAAGTGTCTGTTGTATTATAATTTCAGGAAAAAATGAAAAGATTTCAAGATACATATTTGAGAAAGATTTTGTTAAAAGATCCAGAGGGATTTGATGAGCTGGAGTTGATGCAACATTATGAAAAACTTGTTATGAAGTAAGTTTATATATTAATTGTTATGGAACAAATGGCTGCTTCTACAATTTCCTGCCAAGATTATCAAGGTTAGCAATATTTGTTTATAACAATTTTGTTGTTGTGTAAGATTTATTTTAAATATTTGCAATAAATCCTCTGTGGATTCAATTCAGATGGCCTATCCAGGCGAAAATACAGCCTTAACCAGTTAATTTTTTTTCTTCCTGGATCTTTTTACATTTAAACCTGTCATAAGTGTACATTTGTTCAAATTAAAAAAGTGTTAAGTTTAGTCATTTAAATATAATGCAACCTTAAAGTTATATTATCTTCTGTTTCTATAATGAAGTCTTGATTTTCCTGAAATTAGCATGTTTTAATCGTTCTTTAACATCAATACTTATACTTTGCTATTTACAGCAATGGGTTGTAATGGCAACATCCTAAAAACTGACACAAGTTTAAATCCTGCTGATATCCTGCTTCAATAAAATCCACATAAATGCAACAGATTAAAAAAAATCTTTTTTTATTAATTAAAATTAAGTGACATAAACATACAGCAAAGTTGTGTAAGTTTTAACAGGGTATTATTGTCATCGATAAGAGATTCTGTTAGATCATAACCTTGAAGAAGGTCTAATTTAAATTACTGTTATAAGTTATTTCAACAAAATGTAAGCAAATATAATTTCTTGTGCAAAAGATGCTGTGCCTTAAACTAAAAATTTGTTGTATTCTTTATGATTTGTTATTGGGGGACAAGAGGCATTCATACGCAGACATTCTCAACTATCTGTAAATTTATTTATGTAAATGTACCTCAGAATTGATCAATCAGGGTGCAAAAAAAAATACACATGATTAGATTTCTATACAGTCACCTCTTTCAATGCAGTAATATTTTATTTGAATTTATGTGCTTCATTAGATTATGATGAAAAATTAAACATCAAGTCATATGATTGCCTTTACACCAATCAAAATGCTGATTTTCAATCTAACATTTACCTTGTCAAATTATCAAGATACAAAAGAATCTTTATTCAGATGTGCAATAAAATATCCATTATTTTCATTGAACCAATGGGAGAATTTCAACACATATTCTGACAGCCAGGACCTATTTATTCAACATTTTTATCTCAAGGTTAAATTTTAACCTGTAGTTGTCATGTACAAATCAACAATATGTTTAAACTGGAGAATTTAGCCCAGGAAGTCATAATACTTTAATGGAAAACCAAGAAGTTGTTTTTGTTGTACAGATAAAATTTTTTGCAATAGTTTGTATATGTGTATTATGATTTCTGCCAGATTGACACATAGACAATGTTTTGTTTTCTTATTTCAGAGAACATTATAGAAATCTTCATTTATGTGGAGCAAAAAATATGCCGGAAAAGGCAGAAGACATGTAAGTTGCTACAAATGACTTTAATATGTAATGGCTATTATCGTGTAGTTCTTATTTGACAACATGCCGAATATCTGATAGGGTAGATGGTAGAGAATTATATAATCACTATTTTTTGGAATAAACTGTCAACTCTGACAGTAAATGTCATTCTATTAAGCAGATCCAATTAAAAGTATCATTTAACATTATCAGTAGACCTCCATTAAGAGGCCCCCTACCTAAGGTATATTTTTCTCTTTTCTCTTTACTAAATGTATCCATTAACCACAGTCCAGCAATACAAAATGCATCTTTTCATACGTTGCTTTAATAAGAAGTTCAAGATGTCTGCTACCACTGGAAATTGTTGAACTATGGAAAAAACATTAGTTATACATGCTCCTTTAGTGTTCTGTTGTAAAATTAACAGTTAAAATAATAGTCCAGATAACCTCTTTGTTTACTATTGTAAAAATCAGTTGCTTAGCATATGTGGAAAAAATATTATATTATTAATTGTGTAGCATTTATTGTGTGACATGGGAATGGAAGTTCAGATGACCTTGGATAGTGATGGTATCACTTGACCATATTTCCTTTGTTTTTAGGCGTAAAATTGACAGCTCAGCAATATTGATGAAATTAGCCAGTAAGGAGGATGCTGAGGAACCGGAGGACGATACATCATCTAAAGGTACTTACATGTCCATTGAAAAATATATAAGGATTGAAACATACTTTTAAAATATATGTAATAAATTTAGGAATAAATTGAAACAGCTTGATTTCTATATATGGTACATATCAACTTTGAGGTAAAATTAATATAAAACTTACTGACTTGTCTAATGAATGTACTAAAAGATATACAACATGTGCAGAATGGTCTGTAATAATACCTGTTACCTGTTTAAAAAAATGTCTCAATTTCATTTATTTTTATTCAATCACATATTTTATATGGTTCTGTTATCATTATTATCCATCCATTACTTTTGTCCAAGTACACTGATCTATCTGATATATTGACAGAATGATCCTCTTGGGAATTTTCTTATATTTTAATTTTTCATTTTTATCTCATTTTTATTTCATTGTTATCCATGAGATAAAATGAGATGCTATTTAAATGTATCAATTATTGGCCAAATAAATATACAATGTAAAAGAAGTAACATTTAAACATAAAAACAACATCCACTGGATAACAGTATGTGGAAGTGTTTTACATGTTTGTGAGTACTTAACCCTCCCCTATCCTGGGACAGTGGTGTCACAAAAAGACCTAAAAAAAACTTTAAAAACCAACTGCATAAGATTTAATTTCGAAGTCAATACATAGTACAAAGATTATAACAAATAAAACAAGGGGACAAGGTATACAGACCTTCAAAAACTACTCGCTTTTTTGAAAACTAGATCTAAACACTTACAACACTCTGGCCAATCTATTTACCAAGGTGGACAATGCTTAATACCTCTCTGTCCTCGATGATCTTTAGGTCTCCAGTTATAACACTCCCCCAAAAATAATATCTTAATTTTGATGTAGTTACAGGCGTGTTGTCTCTAATGTATACATCCAATGTAACTGATGTATTTCTGCTAAATTTCTAAGATAGGTTGTTTTGCTTTATGTAATCAAAATACGGAGATATAAGATTTTGAATTATGGTATCATGAAATATATTTGATAAGTTGAACAATTCTGTACATTGATTGCTATATTTAATATTTAGAAAATGTCTATTTTGATCTTCTGCTTTATCTACACGAGGGAACATTTCATGATATAAACAAAAACCTGTGGTGATATATGCCCCTTTGTAGAGTGGGTTGTAATAAAAATTGTTTGATTTAGGGCAGTTTAACAGTTTGGTTTCTGTAAAGACGACAAAACTGTCTTGTGGTTTTTAAATTGTTAGAAAACTGAGGTTTGACCTGTGTATTTACAGATGTGAAAGTAAGGATGAAGTCAACAAATTCACCAACACCCTCAGATTTCAGAAGATTGTTGGACTCCCATGCTTCTTCAAGCAAAATGGTAAATTACAATTTTTTAAAAGAACTTATTTATTTGATTGAAGCATACTTTTAGCAATAATTTGGGAGTAATATTATAAGGAAATAACTGTACACAGATTTTAAAAATTTTGGTGGATTGTGTATGAAAGGATTGTTTTTGTTAGACTGAAATTAATCAGAGATAATTTTTTGGGTAAGTATATTTTGCCTTTATCTGTAAATTTATAAATCAAGATTTATTTCAGTTGTTATAAATATCAATATAAATTAATAAATATATTCAGTCATATTCTTTGTCTCTCTAGAGATTTCATCTTAATAAATGTTCACTAATAATTTAAGCCTAAAATTGAGCAAGGACAAAGGTTTTGTGCACCGGTAAGATTGCAATTATCATTTTGATCCTCTGCATGATTGTTTGTAACTATATTTGTTTGATATTTAACTGTGCCTTTAAAAGTTTTCAGGAGACTATATATTTTCTAACAAATATGTGAATTATTTTCTCCGTTTAGAATTATATCGAGCTTTTGAGTATTCTTTTGAAAAAAAAACACTTTTCAGGATCTCAACTGCATGATAAAAGTAAGATTTTTTATTCTTTGCTTATTGTCTCACCTGCGATAAAAGGAGAGGAAGATGAGAAATAATTGTTACTTTAATTACAAAAGTTGCATAACTTTTTTAAAGATTTGTATCTCTGAAAGTGTGGGAGAACCAAATTTCCTGAGAGTTCACATTATTAACTTGCTAGCAAGCTATGTTGTTGACTTTGACCTCATATTATGGTTCAGGAACTTTGTAAACATTTAAAACTGTGACATAATTTCACATTTAAGTCATTTTCTCAATAACTGTTACATATAGACCCCCAGTATCTTGTTTAAAAGTGAATCTAGGTATTACTTTAATGACAGCAGTTGCATAACTTTTTCCAAGATTTGCATCTCTGAAACTGTTAATTGGAATGGTCTTGTGTGGCCCTTTAACAAATTGTATCAGGCATTTCCACTGACCAACTAAGATGGCCGATGCTGCTAACTTGGTTTAACATTTGACTCAATTGGAAAGTCAGTTTAAAATCTTCTTGTTCAAAACTACTGAGCTAATTAGAACCAAACTTCATGGAATTTTCCTATATTCATGATGTTTATCCACTACAAATATTGTATCCAGCACTCCCACCAACCAACAAAGGTGAGTTTAATATGAGAAATTCACTTTTTTGAAACGGCTGAGCCAGTTGGGACTAAACTTTAGTGGTATAGTACTAAGATACTCATCCACAAAAGTTATATCTGTAATCCCCACCAACCAACCAAGATGTCTGCCATGTCTGCACATAGTAAAACATGGAAATTTATGAGGAATTCACTTAAAAATATTTTTGTTTAAAATGTCTGAGGGATTTGGAACCAAACTTTTAGGGAATGGTCATTAAATAGTCCTCTACTGCAAGCGTATGTGGCATCCATGTCAATTGACAAAGGCGGCTACCACATCTGATCTTAGTTTAACATATTAAAGATTAAGATCTAATACTAAAATTGATTTTTTTCCCTAAGTATGGTTGTTGATTATAATTTGTACCCCAAAATTACAATTGGAAAAAACATGAAGACACCAAACAATGGATTTAAAATTTAACATATTTTTACATTTATCATTTGGAAAATATATTCAAAAATTTAATCTATATATATTTTTTTTAAGATTTGAATCAATTTACTTCAAAATAAAATATCGTATAATATGCTATTTTATGGTAATTAATATTGCCTTAATTGACACACTTAATGATTTACGGTGGGTGTTAAATGAATAAAACCATAAAAGGCAAATTTATTTCAAAGACAATAAAATATAAATTTATTTGTTGTAGAAATTCCTGATTGCACTTTGTCAGCTATCTTGATTTATAACCCAATGGAATTAATATTTTTTTTTCACTTTTTAGTCAGTTTGTCTGGTCTGATTCATTTTGAATTTCAAGGATTTATCTCAAGTTGTGACATCAAAATAAAGGGATAGGAGTGATCGGGCCCAATTTTAGCACTTAATGACCATGTGGGAAAAGGACTTTATTTGACCCCTAAAAGCAATGAAATAAGGAAAAAAAATATATCATAAGATATCACTTATTGATCTTTTTTCATAAATGTTGAACTATTTTGGAAAAAATCTAGCTTATAAGTTTTGTTTGAATGGGGTTTAACGCCTTTTTCAACAATATTTCAGTCATATCGCGGTGGTCAGTTTTACTAGTGGAGGAAGCTGTAGTGCCCTGAGAGAAACACCAACCTTGGGCAGGTAACTGACAAACCTTATCACATGTGATGCGAGTTAAACGCAACCCGTTTTTGTATGATACAAACCAAGGCGCGAACTCACGCCGTGGTGGTGATAGGTTACAGTGATCTGTACAGGTAAGTATAAATGAACTACGTAGACCACTCGGCCACCCAGGCCCCCAGCTTATATGTAAGATACATGTACTGCCAAAAATGCCAACTTAAGGCTACTAAGGTTGGAATAAAATAGAGAGCATGCCTTTTAACTTGGGTTACTTTCAAGGACATGGAAAACCATTTACCTGTTGGAAATGAGAGAAATTCTTTTTATTATTCTTGCTCCAAAGTTTGAACTGTGAAGCTAAAAGTAATTAAATGTATGGGCAATTCTATTTTTAACAAAGAATTGGGCAAATAAAGACTCTTTCTGCTCATACTCCTTTAAAGTTTTAATTATATAATACAAACAACATCTTTTGAATAATAAATGCATCCTTAATGAAATTTAAGTATCGGTTTGTAGTCAAAGAATTAAGGCTTGATTTATGCCAATTTTCATAAATCATGAAATTCAACATATATATAAATTGCACTTTAAAAACAGTTTTAGATCCAAGAAACATAAAGCGCCATTTTTTAATATTTTGCATATTTTGACATAGTAAAAATTATATAAAAATTGTTATTTATCTTGAATGCAATTTATGTTTCCAAAATAAACAATTGTTACTTAAACCCATATTTTTGCTTAAATCAAAGAATTATTAAAAATCATAGAAAAAAGTTGAGTTCAATAGTAAGATAGATTTTTTTTTTTAAATTCATGAAAATTTTACGCCAAGTGGAGGCCTTATCATACCTTGTCCCTGATGCTTGAAATTAAAGGCTCTTTCAAATAATATATACTTATTTTACTACCTCCATTCAAATACTTTATGTTGCAATAACAATTAAATTACATAAACTTTGATAAAGATTTAGATAACCAGAAATTATTTAAATACATTTTTTTTCTGAAGTTGAAGTAATAAGCTTAATAAAATAATTTTAGACTAAAAGTTTTACACAGACTTATGGTATGAACATTTATGGGGGGGAAAGCAGATTTTTTATTTCCAGAATTAATTCCCATTTATCATGAAAATAAATCTAATTGCTGATATATTCATAGAAAAGATATCTTATTAAATGGAGTCTACTTAATTTCCAAGAAAAACTTGCAAATACTTATATCACACAGCAGCCGAAAATGCTTTTTTACATAATGCTAATATCAAAAGACAGACTTGCTTGCTTAACCTAATGTTGGACATAAAAAATATTTCAACTCTGCTAAAAGACCCAAACTTTTTGTTGTGAAGGCTGCCTACTATTTTTTTCATAAATATATCGGCAAGCAAGTTACTACCCTTACAATTTATTGTTACCTTGTCAACTTAATATTGTTGTACTTGAGCTTCTATGTCATGTATGTTATATAAGGGTTCTCTCATTTGTGTCATTTTTTTAAAATTACATAACTGCATTCATCTACAGTATAGCTTATTAATGAGAATAAAATAATTTATGCAAGAGAACAGCTCTTTTATTGCAGTTCTTCATCCAAGATTGTAAAAATGAGTCAAATGCCAAATTTCGCACTGCAAAAATATTATATTGCCCCTAGCTTTGATTTAAGCTGTATTTCTTGATATTTATCTAAAACTGCTACATATGTTTTTTTAATGCATACTCAAGCATTTATCTTGTAGTGTCTTAACAATTTATTATAATTGTTTAAAAGGTCTAATATTAACTATTAAAATATTTAAAATTACATATGAAGATTTTTGTCTGATGATTGTTTCAAAAGTATTATAACTTATTTTACCTGATCCCACCTATTTATAATGGATGGGGGCAAATTAATATTGCTATTCTAAATGATGGCAAGAATTCTGCATTATAATAAAGGTTTTATCTTTGTAGTATAGGCAATAAAACCATGATAACTGATGCAGGGTTGCTTTACATGGCAACAATTTCTTGTATTAATTTAAAAATGATGAAGTTGACACCAATCACAAGACAAAACTGAACATGCAACTTATAGGAGCAGGAGAATTGTCAGAACATTTAAATACCTGTAGTACAATGTTAATGTTTTGATCTCTGTGATGATATTTTGAATATTTACTCGTGGAGTGATTAATCTACTGGAGCAGGCTAAGTCTCAGAACAAATATTTTGATCTCTGAGATGATCATTTGAATACTTGTTTAAGGAGTGATACAAGAGTATCTGGCCTTACTCCTGTGTGAAGGATGATAATTGATTGCAAGCTTTGGTTTATTTCTGGTCTTTGTGGATTGTGAATGTCAGATCTCTGGTATTCTACTCTTAACTTGAAAAGTACAAAACAAGGTCAAAGTGGGGATTGTGAATGTCAGATCCCTGGTATTCTACTCTTAACTTGAAAAGTACAAAACAAGGTCAAAGTGGGCATTGTTAATGTCAGATCTCTGGTATTCTACTCTTAACTTGAAAAGTACAAAACAAGGTCTAAGTGTGGATTGTAAATGTCAGATCTCTGGTATTCTACTCTTAACTTGAAAAGTACAAAACAAGGTCAAAGTGTGGATTGTAAATGTCAGATCTCTGGTATTCTAGTCTCAACTTGAAAAGTACAAAACAAGGTCAAAGTGTGGATTGTGAATGTCAGATATCTGGTTTTCTACGCTTAACTTGAAAAGTACAAAACAAGGTCTAAGTGTGGATTGTGTAGCTTTAAAAATCAAGAAATGAAAATAGTAAGTCTTTAATACAACTAATCATAATACAGAAATATCCTCATTGTATACTGAAACAGTTTTATGGCACTGTAATTAAGATGGAGGCATACAGACATTTCTAGTCGCAGAGAGAAAGGTTTATCTAATGGTAACAGTTTGAATGGTGGTGTATATTTTGAAGTAGATAAAAGTTTGATTTAACTTTGGATGTAAGGTAGGTGTAATAAATCTAGATTTGTAACATTTTGCTGGTTGCAATATATTGTTCTTATAAACTTCTGTAATTACAGTTACCCCAAGGAATATTCGACAGAAATATGACCAAGAAAGACAGGTTTTCTATGATGCAGCATCTTCAGAACAAGCGATGTAGTAATATGAGGCTTCAGAAAATGAAAACCATCCGCACAATGCCAGAACGAGCATTATCATGGTCTGATGAAGATTCCAACCTTTGCTTCATTAGAGGCTCTGAAGGACATGCAAGTGATAGAAAAATGAGATCCCAAACAGTAGATTTGTCAACAACACCAGGACTATATGGAAGGTCATTAGATTCAAAGATGATGGATACAGTTTTTGAAGAGGATGAAACTGAATCAAAACCATTATTGGAGAAGAACGATACTACAAAAAGTGCTCCTGCAGGCATTGATTCAACAAAAAAAATGGAAGATCCCCAGCAAGCAATAACTACTATTATACCTGATCAGTCATTTGGAGATACTATTTGTATTGGACAAAATGTTTCAAAGCCGGTAGCAAAGGATGGTAAGAAAGCTGCTTCAGAGAAAGATACAGAGAAAGATGAGAACCCAAAACTAGATAACAAGGTGACACGTAGAAACAGTGGCCATGTCTTGACAAGACAAGGAGCCATGGAAGACATTCCAATGAAAAAGGTGAACAGGTCAACTTCCCAGTAGTTAAACTAGGTATTTTGTCCTCATGGTTTGAATTAAAATTTATATAATTCTCACAGTATTGAAATGAAATATTTAGGCGAATAAGGAAGCTGTGAAATCCGTTGTACATTAAAAACTGCTGCTTTTTGTACAAATTTGTTACATTGCTAGTAATTCATTATGTTTGATTGTACATATGTACACTTGGAGATGATAACACTTTGAATAAAATTAATATATTGCAATGACAACAAATTTCATAAAAGATTAGGTTCACAAAGAGTCATATTGGCCCTGAATTTCTATTCAAAATAAAACTGTCTAATATATATTAGCTGAAATATTGTAGTTTAATGTTCAAATATGTTCAATTGATAGGTTACAGGCACAATTTTGAATATGCCATTAGTGAATATGTCACTTACACGTCATAAATTATCTTCACAATTGCAAAACTGCCATTTTTAGCTTATTTTTCCCTCCCAAGTTGGACAGTTTTTGCTTGAAAAGACTTTGGCTGTATGCTCTGACAAAAACAATTTAGGGAAAGAAAACTTTTGTGGCTACATATTGTGTAATATTTGTATGCAGTCTGTGCATAATATTGTCATGTTAAAATTTGACGTCTTGTTACATATCATGATTCAAAATGATGAGATTTATGTTCTGTTTATATGTTATGAATATTGAAATCCAACACTTAGAAAACCCTGGTGACATATTTTATTTTTGTTAAATAATACTTATAATAAATTTTAATAAAATGTCAGAATTTTAATACATGTAAATGTCCCTGTCTGGATGTGCAGTTCTGATGGATGTTGAGTATGTATTGCTTTCATTATCAATATGTTGCCATTTTCATTGAAATAAATCAGTGTTACAGATAGGTTTTAAAATAGCACAGCATGTATCTATCACCATGTTTTGGAATTAAAGCTCTGGGAAATTGTTGCTGCCTTGTTCATCTGTCTGCCTAAAATCACTAAGAACAAGAGTTGTTAAGAATTTGGCTGAAAATGAAGAATGGCTTCATAATTTCTAATCCAGGATGTTGTCATTGAAAGAAGAGGCTTAGTTTTATGTAAGTTCCAGATAACAGGTTTTTAACTATACACTTATACTATAGCCATATTCATAACAGTTCTAAAATTCATGACTTAAGCAGCAGTGGTATTTGTTTTGATGTTCATTTGTGTTGTAGAACCTAATGTTGAAGCAATTTTCCAGTTTTATGAAATGGTGAATATGAAATATGTTAGAAAGTGTGATATAAAACCTTCCACTAAATGTCTCAGTCATTTTCGTTGGTTTGCTTGAATATGATGCAGACTGCATAATGTTTTGTTGAATTCCTTTATGAAGTAATTTGAGTATTGCAGTTCTTTGATAAACAGTTTTAAGAGAGACAAATTGTTTTTATCGTCAGATCATGTTTTCGTACGACATATGAATTTTTATGCCCCCGCCTTTAGGCGTGGGGGGCATTAAATTTTACCCCTGTACGTACGTACGTACGTCCGTCAATTTTCGTCAAAGATTTCTCCGCTTGTGTATGTTGGATTGATTTGATATTTGGTCTGAAGCATTATAATGGTGAGTTGTATGTCTCCCCTTTTCAGATCTGTCGTCAATCTACTTCCTGTTTGCTTAGCGGGGGCATCTGTGTCCCCCGGACACGTTTTGCCTCTGTTTATACCAGTGCTAAGCCTACAATATTCATGATGTCACACTCAGCGCTTAATACCACAGAAACACATAGCTCAAGGATACAATTTAATATTTTTGATACAGTTCCTATGTTTTTCATTACATAATCTTAAGTTGTAATAGTGACTCTTGTTCACTGTTGACAGCCATAATGGGACATGTAGAAGTTTAAATTGGACTGTCATTTGGTGGATGGCTGTCTCATGGACAATCATTCCACATCTCCTATTTTTATAAAACAGGTAATTTAAAATCAATATTTCACTTTCTTAGACACATTATTCAGAATATTTTCAGTCTCAAATAACTACTGGCTTAGCCTCCCAGTATAATTAAGTTAACAAACAATGACTGCAAAGTGGTTTACTTTCCCTCCCTCTAAAATTAACTTAACAATTTCATTTATATTTTTTTAATGATTGCAATAATATAAAATCACAAAATCAAAACATTGCATAATAAGTATTATCCATTTTTTCTATATAATACTCAGTAGAAAGATTACATGTTTCCAGTTTTTAGAACAGTAATGCACAGTATATGTTAGAATTTTTCACAAATTCACTAGTATCAATGGAAAAAAATGTTTGCCAAACATGTTATCTACCTCAAATATTATTTCTGAAAAATTGCATTGTAAAATGTGATGAGGTTTTTTATTTGTTTATTCAAGCATTTAAAAAAAATGTTACAGCAAATGTCTCAGTTTAGAGCTAAGAAGATTAAGTTGCCCATGTAAAATTTTCGATTTATACCTGGACAATGTCATTGCAGATTTGATATATGCCTCATTTTATTGATTTTGGTATTCGGTAATACAGTGATTGTTTTCTATATTATGTTCCAAAGCATAGGCTTGATTTTTTTTGCATTATTTAAAGTATGTTTTTCATATACTAAATATATTAAGAACATTCATGTTATAAATGCATTGTAGGCTTTATATGTTATGTTATATTAATTTAAAATTACTGCAGTTTGTTACTTTACTATTAAATAAGGGGTTACATTCTAGATTCCTTGTGTGCATTTTCATTATTGTTCCCTTAATTTTCACAAAAGAGGAAATTGCAATAGAGTTTGACTTCCATCATTTCTCATTCCATTTTATACGACCACCAAACTTTGCGGTCGTATTATGGTATGATGCTGTTGTCGTCGTTGTCGTCAGGCATCTGTAGACAGGTTAGTTTCTGCACGATAACTTTTGTTCCAGTCATCCAATCCTTTTAATATTTAAGGACATTGATAATTCGTTCTAAATAAAGGTTGGTATTGATTTTGGGGGTTCTAGCCCCATTGGTTTTTTGGGGAGGGGCCAAAAGGGGTTTTTCACTTATTTGAATGCAAGATCTTTATTTCTTGTCCAATTTTGATGGGGTTTTTTCTTTGTATTTCCCAAGAAAAAGACAACATAATAGGCTACAAGCGTTATGACCTATCTCTTACTGTTATTGAGATACGAGGAGTCCAAAAATGGCCACGCCCTAATTTTTGAATTTTTTTTTATTTTTCATCCGATTTGGATGGGGTTTTTTGCAAATGATTCCTTATGAAAAATGCAATAAAAATTACTCAAACATTTTTTTGTAAAAGGTACAGTTTTTTTTATATAAAATGGGTCAAAGGGTTTAAAAAGTGTGATTTTGCAGGAGATGTGAAATTTTTATATTTCATCCGATTTTGAATGTTTTTTTTTTCATTTTATTCCTCTCAATGAGAGCTTTCGGGAGTATGTCAACGGATTTTCTCTATCTCGTATCGTTTTCGAGCTAAAAGGGGTCAAAGTAGTGGTTGGAGGGGGAAGTCAATTTCTTTTAATATGAAAAAATTTTATTTTTAATTCGATTTTGATGGGGGTTTTTTCCGAATGATTCCTCATGAAAAATGCAAAATTACTCGAAGCCTTTTTTTGTAGCTGTTTCCAATTTTTTGTATAAAGGGGTCAAAGGGTTAAAAAATGCGATTTTGCAGGAGAGGAGAAATTTTTATTTTTCATTCGATTTTGATGGGTTTTTTTTGCATTTGATTCCTCTTAATTACAGCTTTCAGTAGTATGTCAACAGATTTTCTCTATCTTTTTTTCGTTTTCGAGCCAAAAGGGTCAAAGAAGTGGGGGGAGGGGTAATTCAATTAGGTATATTATGGAAAAAATTTATTTTTGATCCGATTTCGATGGGTTTTTTCCAAATGATTCCTCATAAAAATTACAACATAAGTTACTTAAAGCATTTTTTGTAGCTTTTTCCAATTTTTGTATAAATGGGGTCAAGGGGTTAAAAAATGTGATTTTGCAGGAGATG
>JAULBM010139592.1:0-18351 GCA_032357055.1 Geukensia granosissima | reverse complement strand
ATTGATTATTTCCAGAAATACTTGATTTTTCATTATTTTTTTTACATTTTTGCCCCAAAAATAGTCAAAATTGAGAAAAAATTAATAAAACTTGCTTTAGTAGAATATCACCAAAAAACTAGTTTTTAAGAGAGGGCCAAAATTGGCCCTTCATGAACCTACTCCTTTGTGCATTGGAATAGCGTTTGATTGTCATTCTTTAACAAATCTTGCAGATAACTTAAATATGTTAGTTTTCCATTTGTAAATGTTGTAGTCGGTGGTTATGTGGGAAGAAGAGTTGGCTATCACAAAAGCAACCAGGGTTCGAAGCTCACTCGAGCCAGTTAAATTTTGAATTTCAAGAAAACAGACAATAAGAAGTTAATCGTTAAAGTTTTTTTGGACGTTCACTGTATTCTCATTGGGATGTCTTTAAAACCATGCCATAGTCAACCACCCCCCGCCTTTCGTTTTCTTCTTGTTTGCAGTGTAGGATACCTCTGACATGCATTATTTGTAAAATTTGTTGAATACATTTTGCTATTTCTGGTGATGTAGCAACAATTGATCGACTGGTACAGTTCAAAGTAAAAACAGATGCAGATATTATTAAATCTACTCTGAAAAAGGCTTTTTTTAAGTGGTGAGAAATAATGCAAGCCCTCCTGTTTCTCCCTTTTTATGATTTATATTTAGACCATATCGGGGTTTTCTTCTCATTCAAGTAAAAGTCTCTCGGGTTGAGGTATATTCTGCCCCTATTTGTCCGTTTCATGTGACGGCATGCAAATCAAAGTTCAGATTTCAAGAAAAAAGAGAAAAAATTAAGCAAATCACGTGATTTTTAACGAAAGTCACATGACACAGGTATGCAAATTTTCATTTTTTATTTGTCAAAAATAAACTTCAAGATATCACCTTCTATATAAATCTAACATGAAATGTCTACGACACATACCGGCAATGTTACTGCGTTTTGAATTTGGCCAGGTAAAATCCAAAGAAAATATGCTGAAAAGTATCAAACGGTAAAGAGTTAATATTTCTGTTTATATGTTAAAGTGTGTTTGTTTTAGTCTTTTTTTTTAGCATATCTCATGTCTGCACATTAAGGTATTGAATTTTTCAAATGTTTGTTGAACAATTTATTTGCACACTAAGTGCTAAATATAGTTGTAATGTCCAATCCAAACCAGCATGAAATTTTTAGAATGAATTCTTTGTCTAATTTTATGAACACATATTTACAGAAGAAATTCAGGATGAAAGCTACATAAACTATCACTTCCTGTAAAAGATTTTTTGAATGACAATGCATTTTTTTGCTTTAAATCTGTGTTATCTTCTGCTTAAACTTAGAATGATATTGTTTTACCAGATAAGCAATGCTGGGTTTAAAATAAATCCTCTTTTTAGGACTGAAAAATTAAGTATTCATTACAGCTAATAGTTGTTCCTAAAAAGGGCACAGGAGAACCTGTATGACCTAAATGCAACACCCAGAACAAAATATTTGCTGCTGGATGTAAAGCAACATTCAATCAATCAATATATTTTAAAGCAAAATTGACTCAGATTTACTTCATTGAAATGTTGCTGAGCCCATACAATGGCTGGTATTATCTTCATTTGTACCCCTCTTACTGACTTGTTTGTGAGCCTAGGAATACAAAGCTAAAATTATTCCAAAATAATATGCTGACAAAAGCAATCCACTACACTACAAATACAATTTAATTCAATTTTGATCTCCACACTTGCTTCCCCTTTTTATTTGTGTTTTTGTTTCTTTTGTCGCGTCCCATCAGAGTTCGCGTCAGAGGTCAAGTTTACGATAGCCAATCATCGACCCCTCACTGCTGCGAACACAATTTGCCTATCGCAAAGCTATTTCTAAAGCTCCAAAGCATTCCAATTGTATTCATAATGACCCCTGATGTGAACTCCGATGAGATGTCCTTAGATCTTCCACAACGCAACCAAAGACAAAAACAAATAAAAAAGGGGGAGCAAGTGCAGAGATCTAATTTTAATTAGATTGCTACAAATAAATCTATTTTTACCTAAATTGAATGCACAGTCCTGTGTTGCAAGTTCTTCATGTTTACTACGTATAGTTGCAATTGTATTGTACTGTTTTTTTTTCACTTCTGAGTTTCAAGTTGACAAAAACATGAAATTTTGATAAATTCAAATGAGTATATCTATTTTTTTTTCAATATACATATTCTTTTGATGTGTGTTTCTTTATTTCAGTTCCTAGAGATGGTATTAGACAATACTATAATGGCAGTGAAGTGATAAAGACATTTATCTGTGATTCTGACAATCTGTAAACGTGGCCATCATTTCTTACAGAAAATTGGAACTTTCACTACAAGATTAAATATTTTAGTTTTTTCGTGATAATTTTGATACAGGACAAATTATTTTCCATTTTCTTCTGTCTTTTACATTGTCATGTTGTAGTGACCTGCATATATATTTATTTATTTCAAGATACCAGAACAGGACCAATAACTGCTATGTACCAATAATCACCATATACCAATTAGTGCTGTGTACTAATATCACCATATACCAATTAGTGCTATGTACCAATATCACCATATACCAATTAGTGCTATGTACCAATAATCACCATATACAAATAAGGGCTGTGTACCAAATTTATACCAATGTACCAATTATTGATGTGTACCAATTATGGCCATATACTAATTATTGCTGTGTAACAATTATGGCCTTATGGCCATATAACAATTATTGCTGTGTAACAATTATGGCCATATACCAATTATCACCATATTGGTGCCACATACCAGGTGTTGTTATTGCTTGCTTTAAATATAGCCTTGTCACAGACCACCGTTATTTTTTTGCGATTGAAATTCTAACTGTCTCCTAAGCAGAACATGATAAAATTGTGACTTGTTGCATGTGGCAGTAAATATTGCCTGTGGTGGCAATAATTGGAATGAGGCAATAATTGGTATGAGGCCATAATTGGTATGTGGCCATAATTGGTATGAGGCCATAATTGGTAAGAGGCCATAGTTGTCCCTGGGCTAGTAAGACTGTGGCATAATAAATATTACAAAAATTATGTGAAATTGAGCACATCCTGACATATGTGAATGATGATTATAATTTATTTCCTTGAAAGTAGACCGTCAAGAACCCCCACCCTTTTTTTCAGGCCAAAGCTGAAATGTATGCCACCAATTGATTAAAAATACCAAATTTCATGCATTTTCTTACCACTGAAGCATTTTCTAATGGGTTGGATGCCACAATCTGCTTTTTTACGAAGAAAAATAAAAACTTGAAAATGTTTTCTACCCCAGCCTCCTTTCAAAGGAAACAGCATCTTTTGTTGTCAGTAAACTATGTTGATGTTTCTTGCAATATGATGCAAGATGTTAAGCTAAAAATAGATACAGTATCAAAAATTGATTCTCTGCCAATTTTTTTCTTTAGGCTTTTGTTTCTATGGCATCATTTTGACAATATCAGGAAATTTTACTTGAACTTATGTTAAAATATCTCATCACTAATCAAACTTACACAAGAATCATGTGAACAATATGTTTCCCTTCAAAGATTTTGTTTTATTTTAGGTTTAAATAAATATATGGTAATTTCATATGTTGCAAAACTTTTTTTGAGTAGAATTTAACTTACACATAAATGTCCTAATAAAGCTATAGTTTTTGCTGTGCCAAGAAAGTTTTTAAGCATTAATTTGTAAAGAATTAACCACTTGGTTTAGAATTTGTACGTTATAGAAGTTTATTATTGGAACATTCCTGTGTTACTATTGAGGTTATTTCATACCATGTATGTGTGGAATGTATGTGTGCTGTATTGTTTTACTCATCAGGCATACACAACATTATATTTATCCCTTTTTTCAGACCAACATGTACACTTTCAGAATAATATAACTTTCTCATTAGAAAAATATGGACAAAATACTGTAAACTCAGAAATTATTGCTGGTTAATTTTTCCTTTAGTCTTACATGCTTGAGAATTAATCAGGGGACTAATGAAAAAAAATATCCTTGTTCTTTGATGTCATAAGAAATACAACATCACTGACAGTACATGGTAATCCAGTGATAAACAGATTATCATTGGTCATACGTAAACATCTTGATGGATTTTACCAATCTCAGAAAGAAGATCAAGGATATTCTATAATTATTATGTTTATTTACTATTTATCCAAAGATTTTTTTTTATCTCATTTCAAACTTACATTATATTTGGGCATTTTGTATGAAATTACCGCTGGTTGAGTGTTCCTTTATTAATTCTATCAGGCGACTAATGAAAAAAGTTATCTTTGTTGTTTGATTCTGATATGACATTGGCCATATAATTAAAGTGGTGTTGAATTAGAATAAAATATGATTTAGTGCAGAGTTATCTACCCTAGACCAATAAATTTTTTATGGTCTCTGTCTAAAAAACACATTGTATTACGCTTAGAAACTGGAAAAGGGACGGGTTTGCTAAGCCTTTCAACAGTTTTAAGTGAAATACAAAAAAGTTAATATTCTTCAGACAGTGAACTTATATTGTTTTTACACTGCACTACAAAAAATTTATTTTATTTTTGGTGTTTATTTTTTGGAAATAATTGAAAAATTTTTGTCATTGAATGAGCCCCTGAAAAGAAATTGACATTGTCTATATTTAGGAAATAAAGACAACAGGAACCAAAATATATCACTGGATTGTAGTAAAAATATATTTCTATTGACAAAGTAAAAATGGCAGAAAGTTTATTTATTATTTGTGACTAAAACAGGTAATTTTAGGATATTTAAATTATTTACTCAGATTTTAGATAAAATTAACAGTTGATTTTGCATTTGTTAGATTGATTTCAATAAGATTTTTTTCAGAGAATTATATTTTCCATGGAATATACAATTTGTAGATGTAATACATAGTTTAAGATTTATGGGTTTCTCATCCTTTCTGATTGTGCTATTCAGGAAATATTAAATGTTCCTTACATACTACCTGCTTCTCTCAGGCCTTATCATGTTTCATTTATGGGAAAAAAATAACCACATTCCTCTTACATGTATTAAGTGCCCAGGTTGAAAATTACCTTGGGGCTTATTACAGTCATCAGAATTAAGAACTCTATCAAGTCCTGTTTGAATGTTCTGATTTTATGTTTCCGTAGTTTAGAATAACCTAAAATAAAAAATTCAAGTTTTCTCCCCTACATTAAATGTCTCTCAATATCAAATTGCCATTTCCCAAATGTATTGTTATTTGATCTTTTAAAGCTTTGTAAAAGCAGGACTTTGAGGGGACACTTAAGGCTTTCATATAAGATTAAGGTTTTGTGGCACTATAGGAATACAGCAGGACTTTGAGGGGACACTTAATGATTTCATATAAGATTAAGGTTTTGTGGCACTATAGGAATACAGCAGGACTTTAAGGGGACATTTAATGATTTCATGTAAGATTAAGGTTTTGTGGCACTATAGGAATACAGTACTAAGAATTAATTGTTGACAATAATGATGTCAGCATTTCCTGTCCTGTTTCACTGGTATATACAATCACATTTATAGAAAAAATATATAAATATATAAATTTATTATTTTGTCTAACTGAAAAATAAGTTGCAATGAAAGTATGTGCTTTCTTCTTTAAAAAAAAAAAAGAGCGAATGTTTCATTTTAATGTCCTATAACAACTTTTTGCACCTCAGAAACAATTGTCTTCCACCTGAATGAATTCAGAGATAGAAATAAACTTCTGTAGAGTTGATTTCAATAACCAGTGGTGATTCCAAAGGGGGGCAAAGAGGACGTCATCCCCCTCCTCAAATTTTTACACTTAATATCCCCCTAATACAAACTAAAACCTGGATCTGCACATGACAACTTTTCCCCCATTTTATAATTCTGTAATGCCTTAGTTTGTTTGTTATATATTTTTAATTGTTGCAACTTTTTAATTTTTGTACATTATTATTATAATTATTTCATGTGAACAATAAACCAATGAAATAAAGATTTGAGACTTATTTATTTCAACAAATCCCACTTTAGAGCTCAAAAACATGTGAAATTTTGCTACAAATTTCTGTGCCTTTCCCAAACCAGGAACCTGTTATCCAGTGTTTTTTGTTGTTTTTGTGTTACTTTTGAACATCAGCTCATTGAGGCCTTTTACAGCCTGCTTTATGCCGCAATGGTGTGGATATGTGTCATTACTGAAGGTCTAAAGACAACCTGTACATGTTATTTATATTTATATTTATTTTGGATGTCTGTCTCATAGACAATCATACCACTCCTTTTTATGGGGCATGTTAGTACAAAATTTAATGACACCTGGGAGTCCGAGTGGTATAAGTAATTGATTTAATCTTATCTGTACAGATGTATTCTTGATAGGCACCCCTGACTATGTACCTTATGTGATTTTTGTCAACTACCTGCCCAAATTCAATTACAGCTTCCTTTCCTAAAACTGACATCTGTGATATCTGCTTTCTGACTTGAACATAATACTAGCAGTGCTTACCAATCTTTGCACCCTGATGAAACTTTTTTCAAAATCCTTATTTTTGTTAACACTTATGCAAAACTTAAGAATGGCTTTTCAAAACCAGGATTTTCCTGTATTACCTTTATTACACATAAAATTAAGCTTCCGGTAACCCATTTCCACTTTATTTCTACGTTGGCAAAATCAGGTCTGAGTAATAACAGTATGACTGACATGTTGTTCAAAATAGCAAGCTTAATTTTACGATGATCTATATATCAGTTTCATATATTTATAAAAGGTCATGAGATGTTATGAAGAACCACATTTGTGGTTCAATTTACTGCAAACTTATGTATTTGTGTAATTATCTCCCTTTGACCATACAGGTAAAAAATGTAAGATTTAAAATTATGACTAGTAGATGGACCTCCAGAATTATTGTGTCACTAGCTATGCAAGGAGTTGTGAAAACTCTGTTAAGATTGAATTGTGAAGATATTTTTTGTTTTTGCAGCAAAATCTCAGAAACTGAATTAAAACAAATTTAGGATTGTTTATTGTAAAATCTGTTTAAACCAAAACTTGTAAAATCAAATCTCAATAGAGATCAGGGTTATTGTTTCTCAAATGTTGATAGTGAAACCTAACCCTGTAAAACCAAATCCCTAATATTGATGTAGAGGAACCTTTTTATACCAGACCCTGTAAAACCAATCACCTGTTTAAACTGAACACCCATATTAAATCTCATAAATTTACCCTGTGTAAACCAATCACTTAGCTCAATGTATGTTTCAAGTACCTTGGAAACTAAAGTCTTTGAAAGCAGTTTTAAAATGCATTTCATGTCACAGATGTTATTGTATATTTTAAATAAAATATATGGAATATATGACAAAAAAGATCTCTACACATGTTAGACCCTTTACAATACCTTATTTTGAGTGGTTAGGAGGTAGCCAATTGCAAGGCTAAATTTTTGGACTCGATTTTTTTTTAATTGGTAGTGGATAAATCCAATCCTTTATGTTCCACATTAACATTATGCACCCTTAGTTTCCAATCTTTCCCCCTTAATATGATCCTTTGTTTCTGATCTTTCCCTCTTAATATGGCCCTTGGTTTTCCATATTTCCTTCCTAATATGACCCTTAGTTTTCCATCCCTACCTCTTCATATGATCCTTGGTTTTCTTTACTCCCTCTTAATATGCCCCTTAGTTTTCCATCCCTCCCTCTTAATATGACCCTTAGTTTTCTATAACTCCCCCTTAATATGACCCTTAGTTTTTCATCACTACCTCTTAATATGACAATGGGTTTTCCATTACTCCTTCTCAATACAACCATTGGTTTTCCATTACTCCTTCTCAATATGACCCTTGGTCTTCCATCACCTCCTCTTAATTTGATCTTTGGTTTTCCATCGCACCCTCTTAATATGACCATTATTTTTCTATCCCTCCCTCTTAATATGATCCTTAGTTTTCCATCCCTCCCTCTTAATATGACCCTTATATAAAAATAGGAAATGTGGCATGATTGTCCATGAGACAGCCACCCAACAAATGACAGTAGAATTTAAACTTCTACAGGTCCCATTATGGCCTTCAATAATGGACCATAGTCCATACCATAACGAAGCTGTAAAAGGGCCCGAAATACAAAATATGAAACTATACATAATAGTTTTCCCTGAACTGAAATTTCATAAAACATGATTTTATTATATGGGCTTACCCAGGGCCATATTTTAGTCTATAGTCTGTGTGCACAAACCACATCTTCTTCTTGTACTGTTATATCTTATTGCAATACAAACCAAATGGTGTGATCAATGTTGTTTAAAAGAAAATCTAGTCATAAAATACATGAAATACCGGTAATCTGTTTTCATATTACAAAATTTCAGTTAAGTTTGAAAGCAAAGTTGTAGTAGGGTGGATGGCACAAGCCATGAAAAAGGTTTTGATAAGCTGGCACTGTTTTATTTGGCCTACCATTACTTTAACCATATCATAGTGGTCAGTGTTGCTGGGGGCAACCAGAGCTCTAGAGAACTAGTAACTTTGGGAGAAAATTAGACAAACTTTGTCAATTGTTGTTTAATACAGGCCTTCAAGTGCTTTTTGACCCAAAAATAGGGCATTTCAAAGGGCCAATTTTGTTGAAAAATAGGGTAAAATAGGGAAAATTTCATAATATATAGGAATATTATAGGGATGTTTCCCTCTTTTTTGCTACTTTTCTTCTAAATATAGCATAAGAATACATACATACTTGTGTGGTAAAAATAGAGACACTAACCAGTGTCTTTTTTTGCAATGTATACACACTTTAATCAAGTCTTGAAAATGACTGCACTACAGAATGCCATTAAGGAAAACCTTGACAGATACATATCTTACTTTTGCAGATGGAACATGTGCAAAAAAAATTCCACATTTTAACTTTTTTACCAATTCATTCTAATTTATAGTGTTAATATAAGGAAAAGGGCTATTTTGAACAAAAATATAGGGATTATAGGGCATTTTTTATAAGATAGGGATTTTATAGGAAATATTGGAAATATACTTGAAGGCCTGTTAATATTAAAATGGATTTGGTTTTATTAAATAATATGTGCAAATTTGACCTAATATGAAATATCCTCATGAACTGTTGTTAATTGTTCCTCTATAAATTGTCTATTTCAATATGGAAATTTTGCTCCAGACAATAAGTAACAAATCTGTATTGCTAATGTCCAATATGTTCATTTATCCATTTCCACCTGATTGTATTGTTACAGCCTGTCATATGGACCGGTAGTTAATTTTATAAAAGTGTTGCAAACTGGCTCTTCCTGTATCTGCCCTGGTATAGATTCTCAGCAGTATTGGCCCTCAAATCGACAGGCCTCTGCACCAGTAGTAACCTAAAATCTATACCAACCACCACTTAGTTATATTATAAATCTATTCTTCATTGCTGATATAAATATTATGCATGTTCTTGCCACGATATGGCTGAAATTCTGCCAACGTGGCGTAAAACACCAATCAATCAATCAATCAATCATTGCTGATAAATGATCACGTCACCATGTTGTATATATGCTGTTTCAAGCTATAAAATTGCACATTTTTTTATTCAGTCAGCTAAGTTAATATTGACATTTCAAGTTACCATTGGCCCTTTTTAGATATTTAGCCAACTCAGTGCAATTTCTTGCCAGAGATCATATTGAACTTTGTACTTTTTGGTAAAAACGTGTGATTTTGCAAGTCAGCATGTTGTACTATATCGCACAAGTTGATCCCAATATAAATATAGCTATAGGTTATCTCCCCTTATCAAAACTCCCTAAGGTGTTCAGTCTTTGATACCTGTTGTTGAATCACACCTGTAAATATTGTTTTACCTGTAATCAGGTACTAGATAACACAACAGTCTCTTTCATCTTTACCTGGAATGTCATTAAGTGATAAAGGTATTCTGTATCTAAAGGTACACCGACATCAGTGCAGTGAGCCTCAGGTAGACATTACTTTTGATTACAGACACAAAAAGTTCATTGTGGTTTATAACTATGATGTTTTAATGGTCAGTTTGAGGCTATGTACTTTGAACTTGGGTCAGAGAAAATCTACTTGTTTGAGAAATTGTGGTCAGTTTATGTATCAAACCCATTATAAAGTTTGTTACATTTGTAATAAACCAAATTAATGCAGATTTGTGGTGAGATAGGGCATAAAACAAAATATGACCTCATTCATCCTAATGTTTACATCTTTTTACCCTATCTTAAACATGTGAATCATCTGTACACATTCAAACCATCATTGGGTTAGTTTAGGTTTTCAAACTTAAAAGCTAGGCAAGAGAGATACCTGCAGAATTTCCTTAAGAGTATCTATCGTGGGGGTATAATTGGGCTGTCAGATTACAATTCAGAAAGTCCAAATACAGATCACAGTCAGTAAACTTTATAGGAAAATGCAATGCATTTCATTTCTTTTGCACGTTTTGAAGAAGAGACAATCATACTACATCTCGTTTTTCATAACTGATAATAATTATCACCCAGTCCATCACTGAAACTCAATTTGGACATTGGATTTCAATGAACCCATATACTTAGGTAGTGTGTCGTAATAATGAATATGCACATGATGGAAAATATATTGTGTACAAACTTAAAGGAAGTGAGGATAAATTAGAAATTTGATTTAGCAATGTATACCACAGAGTGAACTTTAATAAGGGTAACAGCCAGGGAATAAGTGCAAATAGGATTTAAAACCATAAATAAATGTTTGTGTATTCTTATATCTTGATAGGGATATGGACAATCAGTTGTTAAGTCTATAGACCTTGACTTTAGGAGAAATTAGTCCTTCTAAACAGTAATATGGTCAAGTCTTGTCCTGTTACCTCACCATTCAGTCTATAGACCTGGACTAAAGGAAGTATTAGTCCTACTAAAACAGTAATATGGCCAAGTCTTTGGATGGGTCTCCTGTTACCTGACCCTTCAGTATATAGACCTGGACTTAAGGAAGTATTAGTCCTACTAAAACAGTAATATGGCCAAGTCTTTGGATGGGTCTCCTGTTACCTGACCCTTCAGTCTATAGACCTGGACTTAAGGAAGTATTAGTCCTACTAAAACAGTAATATGGTCAAGTCTTTGGATGGGTCTCCTGTTACCTGACCCTTCAGTCAATAGACCTGGACTTAAGGAAGTATTAGTCCTACTAGAACAGTAATATGGCCAAGTCTTTGGATGGGTCTCCTGTTACCTGACCATTCAGTCTATAGACCTGGATTTTAGGAAGTATTTGTCCTAATAAACGGTAATATGGCCAAGTCTTTTGACCTGCCCCCTGTTGTATGAACTTTTAGTCAATAGACCATGATTTTAGGAAGTATTAGTCAAACTTAACAGTAATATGGCCAAGTCTTTTGACTCGTCTCCTGTTACATGACCATTCAATCTATAGACCATGATTTTAGGAAGCATTAGTCCTACTAAAACATTTTTATGGACAAGTCTTTTGCCATGCCCCCCGATGCCGGACCCTTCAGTCTATAGACTATGATTTTAGGAAGCATTAGTCCTAGTTAACAGTAATATGGTCAAGTCTTTTGACGTGTCCGTTGCCAAACTCTTTAGTTTTCTCTAGTTTCCAGAAAACAGCACCACCTAGTTCATAGTGTTGTTCTAGTGCATTGTCTTAATGGATGTCCCTAAGTGTATTGCACAAGAACATTAATATCTTCCCAAGCTGTGTCTATATACCACAAAGGAACCAGAGTCAAATAAGAGTGTCAAAGGTATTCTATATCCAGATTACTGTTTAAAGATTGTTTTTTTTTCAAAATCCTTTGGTTTTATACATATGTTCAGGGACCCCTAATTCTAGTCTGTACCAAAAACTTTTTGAAATATTTATCTGAAATATCAATTAAGCAAACTTTTATATATAATCTAATAAAAATTTCACTGTTTTGTCTTTTTGTCCACCAATGGAAATTTTAACAATTCACAACCATGACCAACAACTATCACTTTACACAACCAGGACCAACAATTGTCCATATACAATACACAAACAGGACCAACTAGTCACTTAATATACAACCAGGACAACTTTAATCATTTTCCACAATACTCAACCAAGACCATGATCTACTGTCACTTTCAAGGATACACAACCAGGACTAACTATGGTCTTTTTTCCTAATTTGCGTCCTAATACAATCTGAACTGCCATGTGATTTGACTGCTTGAAGAAAGAAAACCAGAACAAATGATATTCAAAAGAAATACTTATTTCTTAAAATAATGCATATAAAAAGGTTCTTAATTTACAAAACAAAAACATGTTAACAACTTTAAAAGCACTATTCTTCATATCCCATTGTAAAACAACATAGAAACTATAAACAATTCACTTTTTTACATTTTGGAATAAATTCAATTCTAAAACTGGCACTGAATCGATTAGTATTTAAAGGTACCAGATCCATTTTATATTAATCTCTAGGACACGAAAATTATTGAGTAATCAAACAATAAAAACAGACTATTTTTAAATTGAAATTTATTATGTTGAACACTGGTTTAACTGACCACATGTTACAAGTTGAAGAGGTTCTTGGAACTGATGTATACCCTGACAATGTCATGGACAAAATTTGACCCAAATAAAAACTTCAAAAACATTGGGTCAAAATTCATATCCTAATTGTGACAAGACTGATTCAAAATTATTTCTTTGGTTTTAAAAAGGTACTAATATTATTCACTATTTAAAGTTTTTAAGTAAGGGTCAAATGATTTTCAAGCAAAAATATCAAGGTAGACCTCATTTGAAATGTTTATAAAACTTAAACCAAAAAGTCAAAATTTTCAGTTAATAAAAGTTAACTTGTTAGTTTTAGATTTTGTAGACTAGATTTATGGGGGAAAACTCTTGAAATCAGATGTCTTTGTAATATTCTTAATGAAATCAGCCTTACTTACAAAGATGCTTACATTAGATTGATGATTATCACATACATACCCAAGATTTTAAAGAGTGATGTCCCCTAACTTTATTTTAAATAGATAATTTTGTAATTTGCATCCACAATGTGTGTACCAGTCCTGTCACAATCAAACTAATGATGATGAAAATGTAAATGTAAACATAAATAATCTATCAAACAAAAATCATCTTTTAGCAATTACAAGTGTAACTTAGCAAATAAATACTATTTTTGTTCAACTTCTCGAAAAACTACAAGCCCAGAAAAGAAGAAAGTTCAAGTTTTAATGAATTTACTGAAAGTAAAAAGAAATTAAAAAGAAGTTATCTTTTTTGATAAATGCAATTTAACATGTCTGGCTACAACTGGAAAATAAATAAAATTTGCATATTTTTAACTTTTACAGTTTGCTTCTGTTCTTGATAATTGAAAATAAATTGAAAAAAATTCTGAAAATTTTCTAACAAAATTGTGTAACCATCTTTCCTGTTGTAAACCATTAGTTATAAATATAATGGCTTATAATACATTTTCAAATAAAAAATTTGTGAATCTTCATCACAGTTTATTGTCAGCAAGAATCCATTTTAACTTGATCTTTATATTGAGTATTTGCCAGATGTATTACAAAAATCTATATCAACCAATATAAGAAAGAACATTCAGATCTGCTAATATATAAAACAGATTTCATTCTGCAACATGGCAACCAAAAATTTACCACTTGGTTTTCATCAACTGTTTACATGGCAACCATAAATTAACCACTAGGTTTTCACCAAAAATAGTGATGGACAGGATAATTTTTTTTGTTTTAACTATGTTCATTAGATTAATTAGATTTAAGCAGTGAATAACTGAGATGTCACTGTAGTTATGGCTTAAATATTGCATGTGGTTTTACCAAAATTGGAAATGTCAAAAGATGAACGGTTGGGAGGAAAACCTAGAAATTATTTATAGTAGCCTATTCTTGGTTCTCAGTTTACTTTTGTTTATTCAATTTTTTTTCTTTCTAAATATTTACAAGTTTTGAAAAACAATAAATGTGGAATAAATGTCAGGAAAGCATAAATTTGAATTAAATGAAATACCCATGGAAATGAAACATTTGTGTAAGATTTTCCCCCAAAGCCAAACTGTATATTTCGAATATTTTTCGTCCCAAAGGCGTTTGGATAGGGTACACAGTTTGTGTCTGAGAACCAAAAATATTTTTACAATCATATGGAACAGATATTAGGCCATCTTTACTTGGTAAAGAAAACCTAATCACACAACTCTTATTATTTTTGAGAATTTTACAAATTCTCAAGGCGAAACAAAGAGTGCATAGAAAACTATCCCTGGCCATAGTGTTTTCACTTGGAAACAATTCTAACCTTCAAAAAGAGCGAAACTACTAAGAAATGAAGGTTAAAATGTCAAATGTCGCATTTACAAAAAAATTACCTGTTTTCACCAGGTAGATTAAGAAATTATTTTGAGAAACTGTAATAAGCTTCATTCTTTCATCAATGCCTTTTATGTGTGCTTCAATACAACCTAATTCCAACATTTCACAAACTAAGCATAGAAACTTTTTAAAATAAACAAAATTAATTAAAATAGCACCAATGAATTTTGTTGATCAGGGTACAATGTACTACTATTTAGATGAAAATAAATCATGGCAAGTTAATGTCCTAGGAAACATCTTACATTTTGACCTTTGAACTTTTACCCATTGACATAAAACTGATATTGGCCAATTGGATGTGTTCTATTTGGTAACAATAAAAAAAATAAACTTTGAAAGGTCATGATTGATCAAAACCCCTTACATAGAATGATTAGTAAAAAAAAAGATTGAATCATTATTTTTTGGTGGTGGAACAATTAATTAAATAACAATGTACCAGATTTTGACCTTTGTCAGCCACACGAACTTGTCAGGATTTATTTTGGACAGTGGTAAAAATTTATTATGAAAATGGATGATATTGAAAACAGTAGACAAATCATCTTACTGTCAGTTTGGTGAAGAAATCTATAGGATACACAGGACTAGGTTTAGATATAACAATGAATTGTTCAATGCCAACTGCACAACCTAATGGATATTAATCTATTTGTAAGCAAAATATCTGCACATTTCAATTGTTGGCTAATTTTTGATAATTTTCAAGTTTTGAACATTGTAACAGAAATCTTTTCTGGCATTTTCCATATAAACAATCAAATTAATATGAATGGTATACAAAAGATGAATAACCATTTACTAAGAACTGTTTCAATATTTTCTATAAGAGTAAATATTTGAAATTTAACTTCTTATCCATCTTAATACTATATCTGCAAATAAGAAAACCTAACAAGTAAAAAAAATAAGTGAATTTCTGATCATATTCTGCTTACAAATAAAATAATTATAATAAAATATTTCTAAATAAAACATCTGACAAGTTAAAACACAGTAAAATTCTATGCATCATTTAAAAAATAATGAAAATTGTTCTGATCAAGTACGGAGATGCTAAAATTGACTGATTATTAAAATAACATGATATTATTGATATGCCAAACCCGTAACTGAATTCATTATAAATAACCCACCGTGGCTGATAGTGTCTCCACCTGGTGGATAAACCCTGAGTCACAGATCATGTTAACGTTTTAAATTATATACACTCCTATTTATACAAATATACACATTATGTACATTTTATTTTTACAATAAATAATAATTAATCATTTTTCGTCACTTTTGCTACAATTCGACCTTCCCACAAAGGAAGAATTTCACTGTCGTGTTTAATTTCTTCATATACTGCTCCTTCTTCACCGAACTCATTACTCTTCTTCTTAAAGAAATATCTGAAAATATATAATTAAATCAAATTATCAACCAGCTCTTCATGATGTTCAACATTTGGTCATTTATCAATATGCTAATCAAAACTAGAGAAATTCTATGTTAAGAAGATGAATTGTTAAAAAATACCTACTCTTACAATCTTTTACTGCTTTTAATTCAATATTTCTTACATCGTATGCAAATCTAACTAGAGGAATTCTATGTTAAGAAGATGAATTGTTTAAAAATACCTACTCTTACAATCTTTTACTGCTTTTAGTTCAATACATGTATTTCTTTCATCGTATACATGAGCATTTTCCTTGTGGGTGGATAATTTTCAAGTTTTTACTCAGTATCATAAAAATTAACTTACTCAAATACGAGTTTTAAAAGTATTACTATGGAAGTGTCAAATACGAGTTTTAAAAGTATTACTATGGAAGTGTCAAATACGAGTTTCAAAAGTATTACTATATAAGTGTAAGATTTCATGATATTTATAACAAAGTAAATTTCCAACAGTTACTATCAGTCTAGTGGTGATTCACCAGCCTATCATTGAAAAAATAATTCTTTGGAAAAGAAAGCTGAAATGCATAACAAAATGATAAAGACAGGATAAAATAAACAAATATATGATCAGGGGATTTAAAGAAGGGGGAATTTAATGCTTAGGTAACTGGACAGATGTGTATCAAACAGATTTGACCTTTGACCTTCCTCTAGTAACAAAGCCAAAGCATACCAAATCCCCAAACAATACTCACTTGTTATCTCCAATCTGACTATCAAATGTTCCAAAAATGCACATGAACTGATAACCATTTTTCGGAACACTTGTATGGATTGCATGCATGTAATTTTTTATTAATTGTAATACTTCAAATGTAATGAATGATTGGTTTTATTTTTTCTTATATGTTTGTCCTCATTCATATTTCATCAAACAGAGTCTTAGTTTTGCTTTTTACGATCAATTCAGAAATTGATGTGATGTTTACATGATTGCGAAAAACCTATGTGTGCATTATTATTGAAAATAATATAATCAAGTAAAATAAATTTGCAATATCAATGAAAAATTCCCAATAATAAGTCCATAAATTTATTTTTGACATACAGTGTACATGTATCCAAATCCAACATGTCAATTCCTAAAATGATATTAAAAAGGTGTTTTTTTTTTTTTTAATGTCATAGCAATAGAAGCGCCTAGGTGACAAGGTATATTTTTTAATATTGTTCACATTTGGTTGTAAACTGGAAATTTCAAACTCTTTTTGATGTCCGAAATATTCTTAGTTCTACCAGACACTTTTGCTTAAAATACAGAGGAACTAGTGTTAAGAATCTGAAGCTTAGATACATATTGGTCTGACCCTATCTTTGGCTTTGTTTTGAGTCGAAGCATTTTAATGTTGATAATTTATATTTAATGGACTACTTACCTATAGTTTCCAATCCGTCCTATTAAATGTTTGAACTGCGCTAGTGTTACATTGTGACCTGGTACTGTGATTTTATATGGTATGGGCTCTTGACAATAATAATATCCTATTACAATCTCTTCTCCTGTCGAGCCTGAGGTATTAGCACTGCTGTTAGGTGACTTTTTCTTTTTACTACAATAAAATAAACATATTATTACTCTCTGTCAAACTTTTTGCTGTCTGCAAAGGATTCAGAATATTTGAAGTTCTGAATAACATCTAATGCTTTTCACAATTTATGATTTTTTTTTATTCTTTACTCAAATTTCAGAGAATAAGCCACTTCAAATTTATTTATAGTTCTTCTTCTGATTAATTTAGGTGCATGTGAATTTTTTCGTTTTTATTTTTTTCTTGAAACTGCAAAATATTGGAGCTCAACCTTTAAAATTGATGCAGAAACAAATTAAATAAATTTTCATTACACTGTAATATATTTAGAGTCAGCAAGCAAATACTGATTAGTATATATAGGAATTACAATGAATAATTTCCTAAAATATGAGAAAAAAGGAGAAGTTGATTTTTCAGAAATTTTGAAGAAATAAAAAAGAGCGAGCAAAGCCATAGAACCATTTATAAATTTAAGTAGCTGTAATGTGTTACCGACAATGCAAAAAATCAAACAGAAAACAAATTAAAACATAATGTTAGCTAAACATTTTAAAACATTTTATATAAAATTCATACAAAAAGAATTGTTATGTAAATGCCTCAGTAGTTTTAATTTATAATTTATTCTGAAGTCAGTCTCCACAATTCACACATACTGTGAGCTAACTAAAAAAGGATACCCCTGCTTTCAAAGTGAATCATCTCCCCTTGGAATGAGCAGAGAAGAATTATCTTCCTTTATTAACATTTATTATTGAATGCTTTATTATTGATAATTTTACAAAACAGCTTTAGAACAAAAACAGAGGTGCTTCGCAAGCGCAGCATGATACGACCGCAGCACATTGAAATGTGAAAGGTGAACAAAAGACACT
>JAULBM010139481.1:0-18354 GCA_032357055.1 Geukensia granosissima | reverse complement strand
GCCTCAGTGAATATCACTTCCCTGGGGTTGATAAATACTGGTATCAACCTTATCAAAAGTCATTAATTGTATAATGACAAACAAAAACCGAAAACAGATATTATTACTAATATCAGAAGATATAATTATACAACATCCAATATCATATTGAACTAAGATATAATTGCATTTTTAAAAATATAACAGTTTTTGTGTTGCCTGTATATGAGTCGATATTAAAGGAGGTTCTGAAAATAGATCATCTAACAAGATGATTATATTCATAGAAAGTATGATTTAAATAGGAACAAAAGATCACTTTTGTTCATTAGTATGAATATTGCTATGTATAAATTATTCGATTCAACAAGAAAACCGCTCGATATACATAAAAGAGCAGAATCGCAGCTGTATAGCAAAACAAATGCTAACACTTAATTATGAAAAATACAAGCAAACACAGATTCGATCACGAATACTTAAACACAGGCATAAAAAATTACCAATGTTGAATAAATATGGCAAATTTTGGTAAAATAAAGCAGATTGTTTTCATGCGATTATGGTTTATCTCAACATTAAAAACATTGGATATGTAAAAACATCTGAACTGTGAGTAATGCCATCGTAAGAAAACTTAAATATTTGTTTATGTCTGACATATAAAGCCCTTTTTGAAAAATTGCGTCCTCTGATTAATATACTGAATAATATCGTACAAGAAATAAAAGGTAAAATCTTTCAAAAAGTGATACCTACAATGGAATTTTGTAAATTAATTTCAACTTCATTCACCAAACTCTTAAAAAGACTAGGCAAAATTGAACCAAGAAAAATTGCCCAAAAATAAATAAAACTAAGAATAGGCTAAAACAACACTATTTAAATAGGTTTGTGACTGAGTATTCCGTTAGAGTAGGCTCCACAATAATCCACATTTACAATTTACAAAAATATCCGTTCTTGGTATAGCAGATTAACAACAAATTATGAAAACTATGCATAGTGCCCAACAATATAGAAAAAGAGGAGAGAGGGGTCAAGTCTCTGGTTATTGGATGTTCAAATACTCCATTTTTATAACCAGTCCCAAACCACTGAAACTTGTATAATCTAAAGCTATTGATTATAAAATTAGTTTAATTACCTTAATTAATTCTCTTATTCTCCTGTTAGTTTCTCTCAGATTTAAGTTCTTCAATCTTTTTAATTTCACATTTTTCTTCAGAGTTGGCACATGAAATTGTTCCGTTTTTATCACCATGACAGGAGAAATATGAACTTTGCGTCTCTCAACCGTCGTCATTATATTAAATATTAATAATTATATATTTCTTTTCATTCTCCTGAAAAGATCTTCCCTATTCAATTGTTTCGCATGAAGTACTACTTTATTATATATACTCCTAAAAAATTTTCAGCTTTACAAACTTTTCAAATGTCATCTCAATTTAAATTTTCGTTTACTCGCTTAAGTGTGCCCTTTTACAAATTTTTGTTCAATTTCATATTTAGAATTTAAAAGTATTTAATGTATTTATATTTATATTTCTTCTTTACCTATCTTCTTATATCGATCAACACAATTGTACTAAACAGCCCGAGTGAAAACTTAAGAAATACTGCGGGATATTAAAATTCAATATTTTTACTACAATCAAAACAACATCTGTATTGTGGAAATTACATATTGTTACATCTTGTTGATAGAAAATCTTAGAAATGTCGAGTGGCAGCTAGTGCAATATGCTGTATCAATAAGCTGGAATTATTTTATTTCCTCAATTGTTCATAGCACGTTTCCATTTGAATTCATATAACTTAATCCCTGATTGTTCTGTATAGTTTGTTCTGATTAATTTCTATTTTTGTCCGAAAAGACGCGATACAGAACACAGATAATAACGGCATAGTCAAAATTCCAAAACATTAAGACGTTAACAGCGATATTCTCTATACTGTCCGTTCCCAGTTTCTCCTCGGTTAAAATTACATTCTCTACTATTTTAGTCACCAGTAACGTTAAAAGGTTTATTTTAAAATCACTTCGAAAGCACTTAAAATGTATACGTCACAAATATTTGGTTTTCTGTTGAGGATTCAGTTAATCTGACCTACTTATCCTTTTATAGTGACCATCGAAGATAAATCTATGTTTTTCTTTAAATCATATAAGTATACTTTTAGGTCCAAACTGGATGATAACATAGAGATATATACATTTCTCAACTTTCTGTTTTACAATTACAGGTAAATTCAGCTCAAAGAGAAAAAAACAATAGGCATTCCAAAGTCTAAAGCAGTAAGGAACCAACGGTTTTTATACGCTCGATAAATGACTCCATTGATTTCATTACAAATATTCGTGTGTTTTGACTTAGCTCAGTTGGAGAGTGTCACGGATTGTACATCAGATCAAAAACTGCTTATAGGTAGAGAAAAATGCCAAAGCTTAACTACCAGTGGGGTTGCCATCACAAGAATCTTACTTACGACAATTACCGACTTAATACTTGATCTTTATAAATGAATGTAGGTATATTTTGAAAAAGTAAGATCACTTAATATGCATTGTTATTGAAATCATCAATTTAGTTAAGTATTTGTGTCAAAGTAGTATTTATGTTCAATAAAAACAAAATAACCTCGTTTAAACACGCTACTTTATGTACTGTTAGTAAAATAAAGGCGTTTAGAAAGTATGCGGATTTTAACTTTTAAATTTTATGTATTGAAATACTTTTCCTTTGCAATTAATATCTAATTTTAGAGTTCTTCTTTTAAAGTGATTTCAGTATGAAAGAGAACTTTAAACTTTAAGTATTACACTTTACAGGTTGATTTCAATATTTTGAAAATAATTGATTTGAAAAAACGATTTTTAGCATGACATATGCCTACTAAGATAGGTGTAGATAGTATTGACTTAATCCAAGACATTCGAAAAGATGGATTTAATCTTGAAAATCTTGTTTGATAACATGATAAGATTAAAGTCCGATTATCTGTTAATTTGATTAAAGGCAATGATGTCAAACTTAATTTTTGACAGATTTACACTTACTCAATGAAAACAGAACACCTCAGGAAAATTAATCAGTTTGTAGGTCAACAAAACACTCTTAAATACCATAGCCCATTTTGGGGAGCCAGTTCGGAAAATAATAAGATTTTGTAAGAGTTGTCGTACCGCCTGTGGAACGATGAAAGGTATATTTATCATGGTAAACTTGTATATTTTAAAACCACTGAGTCGATATCTCTGCTGATGGACCAGAGGACCTCCGAGTATATTCACCAAACCAGTTGTCAGACTTCTCTGACATAACATTTATCAAACATTGTTTTACAGTAATTTTCTGTATTTGTTTATATTCTAAAGCACGTATATACGGAAAGGCTTTGAAAAGTATTGCTCTTGGTAGGTGTCCCTACCGTCGATTTTGGATTCCCATTTCGATTTGTTTGGATTTGAGTGCTTCTTTTGCTATGTTTGGATCTCAGACTTCCTATGGTTTGGTTTCTCATGCTACTGATGCGATGTTGGTTAATTTTTGAAATGCTCATATAGCATACCTCAAATTCACAATATTAATTTAAAATTGTTAAACTTGTATTTTTATCCCCATACATTTTCACTAAAGTGAATGCTCCCTACGACAACGGCATGTAGTTAAGCAATACTCATATTCCTCCCTTAATACTCAAAATAAACGCTTACAATAATATAAAGACTGAAATCGTCCCACGGTCACCGTTAATTTCTATGATAACTTTTCATTAATTCTTCTCGGAAGTTGGAACTGAATTTTAACAGATGCACGGATATCCGAAAACGGGCTTTAAAAAGTACCATACATTGTTATATGTAATATACAGGCAGGCGGAAACTACCATTTAAAATTTTCACAAAAGTTAGAGTTATCTCCCCTATCAATGTATTTTGATATACATTAATACATTATTTGAATTTTATTTCATAAAATTGCAGATAAAACAAGAGTAACCTGTCGGTATAAACCTATCAAAAAACTGTGATATTTTTTTTTTACCGGCTTATCACTCACTCTGATTTTTATACGAACTTTTATTATAAAGATATATATTCGTTGATAAAATCTTTCGACCAGCGTCAACCGACCTCTCAGTCTATACGGTACATCTCCGACTAAGCAACGCGAAAACATTGACACAACTATTGTTATACCCAGTAACATACCTAATATTAAGTTTGATTATTTGACAAATATCAATGTTTACCTTTATATTTACCAATTATATTCAAAGTTTGTCCATGTATTTTACCAATAGAAATTTAAATAAAATCTCCATAATCACGGATAGTAAAGAGTACCTTTAACTTCTATTTGTATTGACAACAATCCCTTAATTTCTCAATAAAAGACATTTTAAACTGATAAGAAAATATCTAAATATCAAATTTTCATAATTATATATGGGTAAAGGAAAAATATATTTCTGATACCGTTGCTTTTTGCCAAATGCTGTATTTTTACGTTCTTAAATTGATGTTCTAGTCTTGGAAAATCATGTACATATTATCAATTGTGATTTGATTCTGAACTAGCTGTTAGAAATAGCCAGTTGTACCTGTTGTTATCTCTTGTTTTATTTGTAGCCAAATTCATAATATGTGTGTATCGAGTTTTATCCAATACAAACGACTTTAATTTTTTTGTTTTTATGTCTTTTTATCACATCAGACTCCAACGTTAGGGAAAACAAACTTTATGTGCCTGTCCAAGCCGGGAACCTGAAGTGCTTAAAATGTCGTTGATTTTTATTGTAAGCTTTTTTAGAATGATTATTGTAAGATTTGAATGGCCTTCCATTTTATTTTCTAGCCCTTTACAGCTTGCCTTACGGTATGGACATTGTCTGTTCTTAAAGCCCAAAAATAAAGAGTAGAGGTTAGCGATCATACCACTTCTCTCATTTCTATATTCACATCCTTTGGTTTTTCGTTTTTAGTATTTCTAGTGGTATAAAGTGGTTGTGGTGTCTGTCAATCCTCTACTCAGTACTCTATGTGATAACCATTTTGTGACCGTAATTTCTTCTAAACTAAGAAATAAATTGCAGTGAAATAACATAATCTCTATTATATAAATGTACACATCTTCGTTTGTTTTGCTAATTTTTTTCATTGAAATATATATGAAATGTGCAATTGTTACACATATGGAAGCAGATGGTATAGGCTGCCCCCAATTGGAGTGGTTAAATCACACTGCTTATTTATATATAAACAATGTAGCATAACTGACAATTTAAAGACACGCGAAAACTGTCATCTGCTGAATTTGTTGTCCAGTCAGTGAAAAAAAAGAATAATATAACACGTTATTTATCTTCGCTAATTTAAAAATCGACTAAAGAAGGATTTGCATCGGCAAAATGTGCAAGCCCTAAATATAGCAATGGCCAACGTCTACGTTTTGTTATGGAAGGCCCTAAGAATTGCTCAGAAAAAATTCAAATATAGATAAGGTGCCCAATGGTCGAATATAATAAAAATCCTGTAACGGTATATATTCGATATCTACTCAGTAGTTTAAGAGGAGTGTCGTTCACAATAATTGCTAACTCACATATAAGCAATGGCAAATTACCACGAGCTCTGACTTGGGAGAGGCGCAACCAACATGCAAACATGATTTATCATTTTATAGTTGTATTCATATTTAAAGTCAGCGTTATTACGGAAAATTTGTTTGATCTATTATAATCTGTTGTCTCAGATCGAACCAAAGTCTTTTCAATGTGCATTTGCTTAAGTTTAAAAGTTCATTTGAACTGCCATGTATGTAGTTAATTATCCGTTAAATAAGTAATCCGTATGCAAATATTTCCATTTACTCAAGACATTTAAGTTACAATTATAATTTTGGAAATAAGTAGTAAGAATGAATATTTGATATACTTAACAACAAAAGATAAGCTGCATAAAATTTAACAGCAATACTTCGTTTATAAGTCACTGTATATTATATTTTCCGAAGTTATTGTGAAGTGTCATTGGTGGAGCGTTTAACATGTATTACCTGAGATACCAAATTTCAAAAGTGGAATTTTCGCAGATCTCATGTACAAACTTTCACTATCAGCAGATTTTTACATACACTTTTCAAATAGTTTCTTTTGATTGTTCTTTGATGACACGAATCTGTTTCTGAAAAGTTTTTAAAAATCACTTTCATAAATCATTCAGAAATAGGGCTTTGGTGTGACTTTAAAAATTGACGTTATGGGGGAATCTTGGTAAACAAACTGCATACAATGTGAGGGTGGTCATTTGGATTAGTATTTAAACGAAAAGTTAAAGCCTAGAATTGTTTGGTTACTCCTTTCAAAGGTTCTATGTTTTCCTAATGTCTCACATGAGATTTTTTCGAGTTTATGTTATACTGTACGTGAACAGTTCTCCGATCTTTCAAATTAGAAAATTTGTTACAGATTTGTAAGCTGCCGTCCAGAGCAAAAATTGAGATTTAAAACTTCCTTTATTGTGTTATAAAACATTAATGGGTTTATAATCGTTTTTTAGCGGTCGACAGGCGTGAAAACAGTATAACAATTATAGAATATATATTTTTTGTTTGATACAAGTTTCTCTGTAACGAATAAAACACTTACAAAATAAAATTAAAATAGCGCATCCTAAAATGGGTGATCACAGTTAAGGTTTAGTATGCCTTCAAGAATAAAACAAAAAGATATCATTCTATATTTGGTGTCGTTTATTTAGGTCTCTATTACTTGCCATATAAGCAACTTCCTTGTCGAAAATATCTTCCTTACAATGAGTCTTTGTTCAGTTTTTATCTCGTACAAAGGTTTGCACCTGTTTGACTCCCTTACATTAAACTATAACAGTGTTAAAAGATAGAGAGCCATCATTGAGGTGACAAAATCTCTTGATTCCGTATAATTAGTAAAAATTTTGATTTCCTAATGCTTTTCAATTGTTTTGTCCCCTACAAACGCGATTTATGTTCATACATTTTGTTGATAAAAAAAAAACGTTTTCTCTTTGTATACCATTTATTTTTGCAGTTCATTGTATGCAATGTGTTTAGATCTTTTCATAGAAAGATCTAAATACATGACAACATTATAATATATTCTCTTCACCGGACCCCTGACGATTTTGGCATACAAGGTTGAAAAATAATACACATTAACTCCAACATGATCCAAGTCAGATTTTTTTCTTGTAATTACAAATGTTTGTCTTCTATCAACATGATTCGAAAACAAGCTGTTGTAACATGATGCAAGTATGCACACATGTGGTATCACCACCTCGCTGTGTCCTGCACCCTAGAACACTAGGCCAAATTTACTTTAATCCATAAATCGAACAATAACTCTAAAACGAATATATCAAATTTGAAGTAGGAGTGTGATGAAGATGAAGATTCGAAAAATTTAGGCTGTTCAACTGTGCGGGAGTTACCGACAAATAAATGATGATTTACTGGCATTCTTTGTCCATCATCATTTTTACAATTTGTATAACTAACAACCCATCAATTCATGGACTTTCGATACATTTTTGAATCGGCCAATATAAAAAATCTTAATATTACCTAAGTCAGTCAAATGCCATAATGTGTCTTAAAAAGCTGAATCTTTGAATATTTGCTTGTTAAATACTAAGAGAACAAATCTGGTGTTCTACGAAATATGTATATCTTTCATAAATCTGAAAACTGATGATTGCTCCTGTATTCTGACAGTGTTTTACATTGAACGCTAATAAAATTTTGTGCAAGCCCAGAGTAAATTTCCTTTATTAAAGACCTACAAACCTTAGCCTTCACAGACAAAACAAACTCGAAGCAAACAGTAAGGGCAAAAACGAAGCAAAATCTTCTTGATAGTATTGTTCTGTAAAATGTTTTGTTTAGTTTTAAACGAAGAGTTACACAGGGCCTCTACTAGCCATTTGTTAATGAAATCTGACACTGCTACTTTTCCCCCACTTTGTTCTGATAAGGACCTATTTGATATATCTGTTGCTACCCATCAGTGTGCTACGAATTGACAGAACTTCAGTAATCCCCGTGTAGGTTTAAAAGGAAATTAATAAATTCCGATGTTTCAAAACAAATTATGTAATTTAATTTATCAAGAAAATCATTAAACAAATTAAAAATATACTTGAGTAAAAACTGTATAATTCAGTTTAATTTCATGAATATTAGTGATAGAAATAACGGGAAAGTGGGGGATTTAACAATGGAAATAATCTACCATTGTGCTGTAATTATGATGACAGTTCGTTTTTTTTGTGTTAAAAACAAAGGTTTTGGTGGGCGTTCGAACCATGCAAGGGCTCTCAAAGGAACTTCTTTAGAGCGATCACGCTAATATTTAAGAGCTTCCATGTTTCTTCCCACTGTCTTGAATACAAATCCGTTCCTACACCGTTTGTGTCTTGCATCGATTGTGACTATACAACGGCTTTGTTTACTGAGTAACACGGCGGGTGCCACTAGTGGAGCAGGAGCTGCGCACCCTTCCAGAGCACCTTAGTGTTTTTTAGGGTTCGTCTTATTCCAGGTTCTTCTAATTCCTTTCACGACGTTGACGAAACCATATCTGATATTGATTACTGATGTATACCCTGAGAGTGAAATACATTGACCGCTAAGACAATTTTGTTTAAGCACAAAGTAAATTAGCTATGTGAGAAACCTTAAAGGTTTGATAAAAAGAAGCAATGCAAGACATTTTTTAAAGAATTTGTTTAGTGCCACGCCCCTACGGAAATCTTGTGAACTAAAGGCAAATCTTTACAAGAAATTATGCAGTACAGTATCCAGAAAAGATGTGGATTGTTTCTTTCTGGTATATATTTCATATTCTTTCTTTTAAATAGTCCTCATGGATAAAATCGAAACCAAAAGACAAAAACGAAACAAAATCGTCTTAATATTATAATTCAGTAGATATTATTCTTTATTTATGAACCATTTGTTGCTTTCTTACACAAGATAATGTCTTTTTCGATTCTTAACGCTCAACTTGTTCGAGTATTTACAGTGTTAAAAAAGTGTTAGTTTTACAGGGCTCCAACGAGCCTTTGCTTATTAAATTATAAACAACTTCTCCCTTTCCCAGCCTGTCATGATCAGCACCTCTTTGATATGTCCCGCCTATCAGCTATTCCTGTGTGGGTTTAAAAGAAAAAAAATTTAATCCGGATGTTTCAAAACAAATCATGTAATTCCATTTAACAATAAAATCGTGTTTAAAACAGACTTGATAAAACATTGTATAATTCACTTTAATTTCATAAATATTAGTGATAAGAATAACGAGTAAGTGGGGGATTAAACATGGGAATATCTACTACTGAACAGTAATTGCAATAATAATATGACTTTAATTGTAAAGAGATTTGGTTTTCTTGGTTTAAAATTAAACAAAGTTTTTCGTTGGCGTTCGTTTTTTCCAATTTAGAGTGATCAAGCTTATATTTTAGCTCTCAAGTTTTCACGACGTAGGCGGAAACATATTTTACATTGATATTTACAGTTTTGTCATTCAAATGAGTATTTTTTTCATATTTCCAATTAAGTTTCGTATTAAAAAAGCTTACTGAAATAGGCCTACCACCTCTTCAAGACCATTTCATAACACCACATCAAGACCATTCCATATTTCATATCCATGTGTATTTCTCAGTTTTTGTTGTGTTTAGTTTTTGAATTTTCCCGCAGGCTTTTCATGCCAGCATAAAATTTTTTTCATTTCTTTTAGGCCTTCAAATTTCAAGAAAATAGAGACGTTATAGACAATCATAGACATCATGTGTAAAATGTTAGCCTTAAATGATTGACCCATTTACCTCTCTTATAGAGTTTTAATTAGATCAACAAAAATATACAGCACACACCGTTGAACTGACTTTTTGTTCAACACTCCATATTGAATTTGCTGGTTCCTTAGTTAAATGACAATTGGCACCTTAAGATGGTGTTGCATGTTCGTTGTTTAAAAAGGGGGGAAACGGCTACTAATGCATGACCATTCAATACAATAGTAAAAAAGAGGTGAAGAATGATTCAGATTGTCTATTCAAAACGTGTAATTTCAAACATGTTGACCTCATGCCTCAATAACGGACAGATGTCCACACTCTACAGCAAGCTGTAAACGGCCAAAAAATAATAAGTGATTGATGATATTCAAATGTAACAACTATTGGCCAGATAAGTATACAATGTTAAAAAATATAAACAATAACATCCCCTGGATTACAAGTTCCTGACTTGGGACAGACACAACTTACTTCATGACCAAATGAACTTAATATACATAGGGCAAGAGTTTAAAAGTTTAGCATGTTACTTTAGTCTAGTTAATTGTCCGTTAAATAAGTAATCCATATGTAAATTGACACATTTTTAATTTTCCATTTAGAATATTATAATTCTAAATGAGGTCGACTTTATATAGAGTTAACATTACATTTTACGTATTATATTACTGGTATATTTATATATAAAAACGTTTGCAATGTTTTGAGCTTACAGCATGTACAAGGATTCAAATACATTACAAGAGATTGTCTTTCTCATTATCAAACTATCATAGCATCAAAAATTCAAAAAGGAGCAAAATAATTGTTTAGTGTAGAAAATGTTTAAAAAAATGTCGAATACCAGCATATTTTGCCATCTTTTTGCCATCTTTTTGCCATGACTTTTGGGTCTATCTGAAAACAGCTTTATACACAGACTAATTGTGTGGAAGAAACTTTGCACAGTAAATTATTGTTATGTAAAACGTAGAGTTCCATTTAAAATGACTTTAACGAATTCAAAACAAAATACCAAATCATCATATCGATGCTGGTCGTTTCGTACCATTGCAATTGCGTACCCAAAAATTCAATTTGATGACATAAATTTTCCTTTTCGTACCATCCCATGAAATCACTTTCTCAAACCAATGATACTTAATAATTTAATACTGAAATAAAATGTCAACGACCTGATTTATTTAACAATTGTTTTTTTAACATGAAAAGGTCTATTCGAATACAACATGTACAATAAGGAATATGTTGTTACAGACCGGTTAAAAAATTTGATTATCATAATAATTGACAGAAATTGAAAAGGGCCAATTAATGTGCCAAGTGCTGTTTTGGTCCTCTAAATGATAGTTGTTGTTCACACATACTTTTGACAGTTATTTGTTTACCAAAATTTACAGTGTCTTTGTATTTATAATTCTCTTTTGAACAGTTTTATTGACATCTACCGAGACAGTTGGTGATGATTTTGCCATAATTTGGCTAACGTTTTCCAATTAACATTTTAACGTTTAAAAGTTAAATACATAAGACCAAATGGGGACAAATTTCAAAAAGTAAGTGGTTAGGTGTTTTAACATTAACACCAAATTCCAATTAGCTAGCAAAATTTGAGAAACTTATCAGTAAGACCGTTTTAGCTTTATGTACCAGCAAGATCAATTCTGACCAGAGTGGGAGTTAAAGAGTCCTACAATTCATGTTTTAACACCATTCCATTTAATAATCTGGCAGTCAATAAAATTACACAATACAACTTAACATGCAGAAGAGTAGCTTCATATTATTACTATACTCAAATACATTAATTCTACAACTTTTTATTACAAATATAAGAGTCATCTCCCTTCTCTTGGTAATAAGCATAACGAAAACTATTCCGAAAAAAAAATGATTTCTTTTAGATTCACAATTACTGGTTCCGTTTTCGATTATATTATTTAAATGTACAGAAAGATGTGCCAAAAATGGTTGAAATTTGTATCGGTAAAACATAGTTAAAGCTACTAATTTGTTTTATTTTTGTTCATACCAAAACGGAAGCCGTAAAACGGCACCCGAAATAAGTCGGCTTTTACATCGTTGGTCTGCATTACGTTAACTTTACAGGGTGACCAAAGCAAGGAAAACAGACTCTTACAAACACTTTCTTAAAAACCGAACTTGAGTTTCCGAAAATGATTTTTTTATGTTTGTATGACTTCTAATGATATGGTTTTAATGCTACTAATGAGAGGTAATTTTTGAAATGCGCTTATAGCTTATCAATATTCACCTTACTTTACAACAATGGTAAACTTGTATTTTCTCAAAAACATGCATGTTTAAGATCTACTGTAAAAACATATTTTAACTAAATAGTAGAAATTACTAACTTTTTATACTTCTTATTTCTGTATCAATGAAATTACAACTTCAGAATTGATTTGGAAAAATTAATACACTGTGACTTCCGAGCCGTGAATATGTGTGTATATAGTATCAAAGAATTCTCCTGGGGAGACGAATTTATAAAAGTTATTAATAACTTGTTTTCGAATCCCTTTGATTAATTTATTGTATTTCATTGCATTGTGTATATGTATGTTGGTGTGAATTGATTAATAAAATATGTTTACACTAACAAGTATTATGTAAAAATAATATTTACAATAACAAATATAAATTCATTGAAAAGATGGCACGATTGTTGAACAAATCAATAAATTACAAACAATAACAGGCGATGCAATTAAGAAATTTTACTGACTGTAACCATTGGTCAAACGTCATGACATGAAAACAAGAATATAATATGGGGGTTGGTGATACATTTGTGCTTTTGTCAAGACCCACTGTTACAATGACTTTGCATCCAACCAATGTACAATGCGCAATAAAAGCATCTTTGCAAAATTAATACAAAAAGCTTATTACTGAAGTTTTATAGAACCGGTAGAAGTTTTATTTCGACAGTATTTGGTGGATGGTTGACACCACATCTCTTATTTTTATATTTATATAGAAACTTCTCATATTTTGGTGAATAGTATATGCCTTTCAGACGGTGAACAATGCAACATTGATCGCCTTGACAGATGAAAGCAGACAAAATTTGAAAAAAATCATATACACAACTTTCTGAATTATTGGTATTGTTTAATCGATGACTTTAATGCGGAGTTTTTTTTTTACCATTTTGCAGAACGACAAACAATCAAACACAATTGGAACTGCAATTATATTTACTCAATGATGATTGCTGCTTTGTTATACATTGTTGCAATTACAGTTCTGATAACTTGTTTTCTATATCTACCATAATGGTAGTCTTTTGGTAATAAGAAATTCAAGATGCTGCAGAGATCAGAAAAAAACAAACACAAAACACTACAAGACTTAGCAACGGTTTTGTTCAAAGAAAATTATACTTTGTCAATCAAAAGAAAACAAAGATAAACACAATGCATTAAGGAAAGATTCGTTAAAGGAATCTCTTTTAAAAAGATATGAATCATCATTTAAGTGGGCTGATTAAACTTGTATAAATTCTGCATCGGCAAAGATAAGTTAAACAAGGGAAGTAAAGAAGAATTATTGTTGCTGTTCAGAAACAAGAACCCAGCAACGCGTCAATGTTTTTGCTTCTCTCTCTCTCTCTCTCTCTCAATGCAATGTTTGTTTTGTCTTGGGTAAATTTGTCGTAATGTTCTAAATAAAAATTAATTTCTGTGTGGTATAAATTTCAATGTTGTTGGACAAATTATGTTTTCTGATATTTCTTCTGAAACATTATGTCAAAACATTAATAATATTTAACCCCACTATGAAATTTGATTCACCTTATAACGTTTCAGATCAATAAAGCCAGCGGTTCTTTTCCTTTAGAAAAAAGATAACCATTGAAATTGTATATGTCAGATATAGTTTCTGCAATTGATCTTGTGATTGAAATAAAGGTTGAAAGAAGATTTAATTTAATGAAGGTGTCGTGTCTTTCAAATAAAATTTAGTTATACCTTGGAGCTATAAAGCCATATGATTAAATCGACAAATTATATATGATGCAGATTTCTGCTCACATTAACATATTTGTTGTTAAAATGAATCTTGATTCTTCATACGTCCAGTGTAGAATACCCATGTGAGAGATCAAAAGTCCATAGTCCAAAGAGACAAGACGAATTTAAAACAAACTAAAATATAAAACGAAAACAAAAAAACAAAGGCTTGGAATCCACAAACTCCTTTACAAAATAGGAGTGGGATCAGGTGCTCCGGAAGGGTAAGCATCCCCTGTTTTGCTCGCAACAACCGTCGTGGAAACCTAAATCTCAAATCCGGGTTAACGTTCAGAAATTTAGGCCGTCACAAACGTGGTCAGTACATATTTTCATTTTGGCGTGTGTGCATTGATTCACTTGATTCTGTCACTGTCTGGAAATTGATGACTGTTATACAAATGATTCTAATTTGGACTTTCAATGTTTTGGCCTCTAGCGTACCTGAAGAAGGTTAATCCAGAAGATCGCTTTGTTCGATAATTGTTAAAAATTTAAATAGGGAATGGATTGCCGTCATTCCGGCATTTATTCCATATCATTCATGTTTATAATGTAAAAGAATGTAACGCGTTCAGCATGATCCTCTGTACATAAAACATGTTCTCATCTTTGAAGATCTCTAAACCTTAAACAAAACATACGCAGAGAATTCCTACCTTTTTCTTGTTTGGTTCCCAGCCACGTGGAACAGACGCCGTTAGTTTAACTTTCGATCTAGCTCTAATAAAGTCTGGAAATTCTGACATTTTGTATCCAGTAGTTTACGAAAGCAACACGTTTGTCATCATTTGATATAGAATTAAACGTTTCGCTCAACGATGATCGTTTTAAATAGTTTCCCAATAATAGTAAATAAAGTTCGATTTATGATTGTTTGCTTTGGAAAATTTGCTTATTGGTGAAATTTGACAGTATACAAACTGTAAATGTCTTATTCTCAGACGATTATGCAGAAAAGGGTACGTTCCCCTTGTCATCAAATGTGTAATCGAACTTTACTTTAAACTATCTTTCAAATGTGTATTGCACATAATGATTCCTTTGATGTTCAAGTTTCACTCTTCAAAGTATTTTACAATGCAAATTACAACAAATAGTTTTTTTTTCAAGTTATGTATAACATTATATTGCGATATCTAAATGACAATTCGTGCATTACCAAGAAATACCGGTTTCTTATTTCTCGTTGTCAGAGTCTTATCGATTCAAAACTAATGTTCATATATAAATGCTTCCGTGTCCTTGAATAAAATAGATAATCTCTTTCTTTACAATTTCTTGCAATGTATAGAAATATTATTCTCGTCACAAAAAAAGTAACGCTGGATGCTGGTATTTCACAATTTTCGCCGTTGTCTTCTATCGAATCTTGATGATATGGAAATATTCAACGTCTATTTATCCTTATTATTCTGGTCGGAATCTGTAGGTTGAAGTCCTTTCGTATGACACACATTTCGAAAGAACAGAACAGTTGAGCAAATATTGTGTTTTAGTAAAGCCGTATTTCTGAAAGCAATTCGCAAATATGGTTTGTTCGTCTACAATATTCTAATATACACTAACCCACTCTTGACTTCAGTATTAAAATGGACACTTCCACGAATCTCACAAGCAAAACAACTCTAAGAACCGTAAGCGGATTATGTACGAAATGATGAACACCAATTATTGACTTTTAACTTGTGAAACTTGTGGTTGCCCAACTGCTGAATAATGCAAAATGCCGAGAGTCCATAAAACGATTATCTTGAATTTATCATGCACTTGACATCTACGGTATCCGACCTACTCTCTAAATAAACTAACTTCGATGATAAATACTTTACGAGTATTAAAGAAAAAAATCTACCGTGTAAATATTTTAATCCTCAAATCACAGTTTTTAGAGTAAATAGACTTATGTCAGATGGGGCATCTCACGTTCTGTTAAAAGTTAAATTAAATGAAGTAATATATTTTCTTAAATGAGATAACTAAAGTCATCATTTAAAACACCAATCCTGTTTATGAAGAAACCCAAGGATTTAAGATAACGCGGTTTCCTGGCATCCAGTTTTTATCGCTTTTGTAAACTTTCTGTGCTGTATCTTTTTAATGGCCTCAGATCATGGATGGAACAACGAACAAATATTGCATCCCTTTCTTGGTTTTAATCGTTCTATTTTACTTTTCGCTTCCAAGTTTTTGGCCGTAAAGTGTTGATGTCCTTATCTTTTGCAAGCTCTCTAGTTGATATTCTAATTAAAATATACCAAATATCTTTTGGTCCTTTTACAGAAAATCGCAATCGCGATTATCCACGCAATTAAACCTCAAAGCTTTCTGTCTACAAAAGGTTCTTGTTGCCTCATACCCAAGGTTCAAACTGTGCAACTGTCAAAGCAATGAACTTCGTAATACGTCCAGTTTGATGAAATATGCTATTTCTTCCAAGAACTGATAATGAATTAGTTAAAGTAATTATAACTTTGCATTAGTACAGGTGAACTTCTTATTCTCACAAAATCGTTGCTGTCATTGATCAAACAAACTGTCACCCTTGACTAATCAGAGGTCAAAGTATTCTTGTAATACGAGGTTCCAAATTGTCTCATACCAGACTCCTGGAGTTCCATATTTGAGACTACGAATAAATTTTAATAGACCGCAAAGCTTCCGCAAAATAAACCAATTGGGAAATAGGCGTAACGATATTCACGAGTGAAGAAAACTTTCACTCCCTCGTAAGAAAGTCAACAATTAGTGAGACTAAATGCATGTATGTGTGAACAACAGTATAATTATGTTAGTGAACAATACCCGCATAGAAAAACGTCTAGATTTTAAATTAAAGGAGAAAACATTGAACAACATAGCTATTGTGCTTGGTAAAGTCAGTGGAGTAAATTATACATTATAAATTCTTAAATTCAACCTTTTTCTCCATGGACCTTTAAAATTTGTAATTTCTATCAATCCCCATCTTAATAAAGCTAATAGATTTTGTATAATGGTTTTAAATTTGAAACATCTCACTGGATTTTGTGACCCTCGATTTCACGTTCGATTTCAATGTTTGATTTGTTGCTATAGATCTAAGTTATTTAATCAATTTCCCTGGGCAGTAATTAAAATGATTTAAAATTTATTTTCAATGAATCTTATTAATTTCAATTCTGGTTTTTAATATGTGTAATGAGCCTATCAACAATAGGGGCGAAACGGCAATTAAACAGTTGATAAAGAGGCAAGTTTGCTCATTTTCTCCAGTACAAAGCTCGTCTGTTATCAATATTATGAAATTACAACATTTCTGATTAATGGGGAAATAATTAGAGACTTTTATTAATCATAAATACCCATAAAACATTAATTGAAATATAAAAATGACACCGTGGCCTCGGGTGATATGGTTTTGTAAACTTTTTAAGCTTTCACGCGTTTGCAGTTTTATCATTTATTAAGTACATTTTATTTCAGTTTTGAAGATTTGATAGAGATGTCGAATTGAGACCTGTATCGTGTTCCCTGTATCACATACCCTTTATCGCATATCTGTCTGTTACTTGTTCAAGTAAAATAAGATAGGTTACAAGCTTCCTGTTGAAATGAACAATCTATAATACTGTATCAACCCTAGACCAATATCAGCCCTCGTGCCAAGGCCCTCTTGCTGATACAAGTAACTCGGGGTGATACAGCATGATGATACGAATTTTGCTTTGTATAATTCTCAATGTAATACATAGTACATGTACTAACAATTATGATTACAAAAACATGCTAGAACATTTATAACCACCTTGTATATCTGTATCCTTTTGTAGTCCTGTAAGGAGCTTCCTTTATGTATAGATCTTGGTTTATTAAGATCGAAAATTACACCAGTATAACTGTAGAATTATTTGTAATTTTGTTATTGGTTGACGGTTGTCTCATAAACAAAATCAACTATCTTTATATTATCATTTATTTCTGTCGATGGGTAACATGAAAAGGGGAACTACGAAGAAAATTAGTTTTTCCGCTTTAAAGCTTACCCGAACTTGAGTTGTATGCTCTTATTTATTTTTGGGTACTGGAATGTATGTTGGAAAGATACAATTCACATATTTCCAACATTGTTAATTCTTACAAAATTACTGTTATACCGCGTGCGATACGGCTTCCAATTTTTGATAAATGTTAATTCGTACGCATTGAGATTTTGACATTTTCAATCGTTGCTTTTCTAATGTGTCAACAATTTTAATAAAAGAGAGGCACTATTTTCGAAAAACTTAACGAGTGCACAATCGAGAAAAAGATGTGGATCGTGTCTTTCTGACATAAATTCCATTTGACTTCCATTAAATATTATTGGCTGCTTAACGTCCAGTGGCAAATATTTCATGCATATTCAGGACGAGAACAAATTCACCAATTATCAATATCGAAAAGGGGGTGGGATGGGACACAACAGGGCAACGGTTTTTGACTGCCACTGGAAAAAGGGAG